>BSBK01000588.1:120000-267500 GCA_027943335.1 Chamaecyparis obtusa
TGTCCTCCACTCCATATACATCTTCTCATAATCTAAAAACTCTCCATCATTGATTCTCATCATTTTTTCAGCATCTCCATAGACTGAGACCTTAAATTATTGAGCTTCTCTTTGTTTTGAGAATAGTTTAACATTCTCTTCTTAACAAGGCCAACCACGTGAAGGTGGAAACTCACCTAGCCCCTCCTAGGAGCCTCTTATGACCCTTTACAACATTTAAATACCTTTAAGATGTATTCTTAGGGATCGTAAAGGGTCATAAGGGGTCTTGGGACACAATAGCTAAGAAACTTAAATGTAGGCATCATGGTCACAATTTTTTGGAGACAACATAATTGAGTGGTTTTCCAAGATGATGCAAAGTAGTGGTTGCTTTGCATCATCTGGGAATAGCACTCAATTATGTTGTGTCTCCAAAAAATTGTGACCATGATGCCTACATTTATGTTTCTCAGCTGTTGTGATATGTACATCACAGTAGCAGAGTCTATATTCCACAACAAAAAGGAAGACATCTTTTTAGCCTAGGTCTGGATCCTACCCCAATTGTCAAAGGATCTAGGGCCAAGCTCAAAAGATGTCTTCCCATTCTATCTGCAACATTGTGTCCATCCATGATCTCAGGAACATCATCGTCTTTCCACTCTTCATTTGCTAAAATATATCACTTCTTCAAGCTTGCAGAGTAATCTTATTAATAAAAGAACTCTTTCCAACATTAGGGTACCCACAAATCAAAATAGTTGATGTTATTGGTGCTTGTGCTCAAGGATATTAATTCATTGTTTTGAAATAGCCAAATCATTTTTATTTCAATTGTAGAGAAAAGGAGTGGGAGAAAATGAGTGGGTGAAAGCTGATCGAGCGTGAGAGAAGACATTGCATTTTATTTGATCATGAATGCTCTCTGAAATGACCAATCATGTTTTCTATTTGATTCTTTTTGGTGTTTTTTTTTCCCATTTTCAGTAGATAAAAATCATGGTGGCAACCACTTAGCCATCTTTTTGATGTTCCAGGTATTTTACAAAGATACACATATGTGGATTTATCATTCAATTGCTTATAGTTATTGGTCAAATGCAAATATTTTGTCACATTACAAGGGCAAGATATCAGTTTGGTGTTTTTGGTTTATGTTAAAAGTTGGTTTGGTAAAATCCTCAAAAAACACACTACATGTTCTAAAATGTAAAGAAGTTGAATGTTAAATGTAAGATATATATCTCATCCATAGTAATCAAAAGAAAGGACATGAAACTTATAAGGAGATTTACCAAACCAAAAATATAAGTGAATAGGAAACATGGATTGGTACCTTATGAATTGGTTTTTGAGGTGCACAATCTTCATCAATCTCCTCAGAACAAGACCCCTCCTCATGAAAAATGCATTTAACACAAAAAACAAATCTACAAAACTGAACCAATGGCATGTTTAGAACAAAGAAATGGATTGATAATAATATGCTGAAAATTCTATTATGTTTAATACACGCAAAAGGACCAATCCCAACAATTCTTAAACATACTTTATCTGATTTGATAATAACATGCTAATTAAATTGATAAAGGTTTTATCTACATTTAATCTACCAATTACTAATTACACAAAAAACAAATTTACAAAACTGAACCAATGGCATGTTCTTCATATGTGATTTCTTCATCTTTTGAGCCTCTGGCATCATATTCGACCCGCAAATTTCAAATGCATTGCATTTTATTTGATCATGAATGCTCTCTGAAATGACTGCATTCTACTAGTGTCGTGCCCTAACCCATGCTTTATCTCCATTATTTGATGTTATTGGTACTTCTGCTCAAGGATATCGATTCATTATTTTCAAATGTTTGGATCGTTTTGGTTGTGACTGTTCCTCTAGTACACAGTCAGGAAATGTAACTGTCTAATGATTATATGTAATGTTGAATGGATTAAATGCTTTATTCTTGGTAGAAGTGAATGGAAGGAATAGTGTTGGTGTTAGGTTTCATTTATTATTGAATTCAATGCTTTCCAAGATGTGTTGAGGAGTTTTCTCCTTGTTTAATGTTAATTGTTCCTGCACAATCCACTCATACAATAGTGAAATGCTATGTGATTGAAAATTTCATACAACTAGTCCTTTGGCATGTATTAAATACAATCCAGTCACTTATTGAATGCTTTGGAGACTACTGGTTTGACTATCCATGCGTTACAAGTGATTGAGATTCATTAAAGGATACAAAACCCTTCATTTTGGGGTTATTGTGTGTGGATTCAAATATAGGTTTGATTTGGTTAATGTTTAGAAGAGATCAATAAAGTATTTAAAGACAATCTTACATGTTTGGAGAGGTTTGAGAGGCACTTGTAATGATTGTACCCTCACAAACAACATCATAGACTGGTTTTACTAAGTTTCCTTTCTCTGCTATAGGGGTACAGTTAGAGGGTTCATTGACAAAATGATCCTTTGAATGGTTACTATGAATATGAATGATTCGATATAGCATATTGCTTATTTTATTTGAAGTTTGGAATAGCTTGTGTAAGGTTGAAAGTAGTTTTGATTGTTTTGGTCGTGACTATTCCTCTACATAGTCAGAAAATGTAACTGTCTAATGATTATATGTAATGTTGAATGGATTAAATGTTTTATCTTGGTAGAAGTGAATGGAGTTTCCAAGATGTGTTGAGGAGTTTGCTCCTTGTTTAATGTTAACTGTTCATGTACAATCCACTCATACAACAGTGAAGTTACAAAACTGAACCAATGGCATGTTTACAATAAAGAAATAGAATGATAATAATATGCTGAAAATTCTATATATTCTATTTAATACACGCCAAAGGACTAGTCCCAACAATTCTTAAACATACTAGTTATCTGATATGATCAATTGTTAATAAAGGTCTAATTCTATAGACTGCTAGCACGAAGGAAGATTTGACCTAGCCAAATTTTCCTTGTACCACACAAAAAAAAAAGTGTGATAACTATGTCTACTCCAACCTTAATTGTTTAAGAATTCATCATATCAGATAAAGTATGTTTAAGAATTGTTGGGAGTTCTATTAGACCTTTGTTTTAAACATGTCATTGGTTTTCAAATTTTTGGATTCATGTTTGTTGATATTACTGGCATAGATGTTTAATGACACCATTGTATATTGTTGTCACTAAAATGACTGCATTATATTGGTGTCGTGCCCTAGCTCATGCTTTAACTCCATTATTTGATGTTATTGGTGCTTGTGCTCAAGGATATCCATTTTTTTGAAATGTTGACTGTGGTTATCAAATGGACAGCCCGTGAGCTTCTAGCTAGGCATCATTTGTATTGATAGCTTAGGGCATCAAATGTATTGTATCATTGATAGTTGAGACTTTGTTAAAAGGAAATAGGACAAAGAATGATTCTGATTTAGTTTCTCTATTTTTATCTCTAAGTGGCTTACAACCCTAGAGAAGTATATGCAGATTTACAAATGTAGTTGTAGGATACATAGCAGCTAATAATTCACAAGAAATCCATGCATCCAATTTGAATAGAAATCAATGAGTGATCCTTCATTCTCCTGGTCTGCCCTGCATCCAAACATATTGGAAATACACAATACAATGATAAAAAGTCTTTCACAATCCTCCTTCCCTCAAGGGACACTATCAACAATCCCTTCCACATAGCATTTCACTATTTTATGAGTGGATTGTGCAGGAACAATTAACATTAAACAAGGAGCAAACTCCTCAACACATCTTTGTTGTAAACATGCCATTGGTTCAGTTTTGTAAATTTATTTTTTGTGTTAAATGCATTTAAATGGAACATTAAGCATAGTAATAATATGCTTAATCTATTAGTAATTGTAGATTAAATGCACATAGCACCTTTATCAGTTTAGCATGTTATTATAAGATACTAAAGAAGACCTACTATTTATCAGAGAAATCTTCACTATCCCCCACAATGAAGACAATGAAGATTGACCTCCTGCCCCACAACAAAGAACATTGTAATAAGAATAAGATATAATATAGTGTTAGAATAAAATTTGAACAAGGACATATAATGCTTAAGTTAATGATCTAAAAAGCTGCAAATATAAGCATTGAAAAAGAAGATAGTGCCAAGAAACATTTTCACAAATATGAAACATGAGGAAAAGTTATAACATTAACAATGCCAAGATTCACAGCATTAAATTTCACCTACGGATGAGTTTCTGTAGTGGGTTGCCCAGCATCAAAAATATGTTGAGTTGCATTTGAGCTGTAACTAAGAGTATCATGTGGAATTGACCCTAAACTTTGAAAGTGTTCTCCAACTTGGCAATTCAAAATTCAATCTAGGCAAGCATCAGTAAGTGAAATAAATTATAGACATCAACATCAACATCATCATAATCATAACATAGACATATTTTATGGCTTAATGATAACAAAGATTTGTGTTTTGTTTTCTGATGGAATGTTGTTGATCATTCATGGTCTTGAAGAAACTTTTGATTGTTTTGATTCTCAAGTCTTGACAAGAAACGGCAGGCTGCATTTCAATTTCATACGCATTCATGTTATCATTGTTTTCTTACTTAAAAAAAATTTACTCACTTTATGTTGGAACTTAACATCAAATGCTTCTTTATTGCCATCCTAATAGTCTACAAGTGCGCGACGTAGATAAATTCATGCAACGTCAACTTAAATAATATACATTGTCATGAAAATATTCTATTAAATTCTTTCAAATCCCTAGATTTGATGAGCTAAGGTAAAACATTATGTCAATAATATAGACCGAAGAAAGAGACAACCTATGATGGTCTCTTGAGCTATGTTATCTTTAGTCCTAGCTATTGTCCTAGCTACCTGTTAATCGTCGAGAATAATCATCGCCTTGCATTTATGTACACTACACAAATTGATCAAAGTCTCACAAAAAACATTTTACACTTGTACATCTCATCAATACTAGAGGCCTAAAGTAATTTTATACGATCACTAGTACATTTTGTGCATGGATGAGAAACAATATCCAAAGTTTCTAGATAACTATTTTTGAGAAGAAGAAAAAGTGGAGGCCAAAGAAGGGATAATTGTGAAGGTTTTCTAGATGTAGGTTACTAAATCATCATCTCTTGTTGATATATTTTAGATTCTACTCCAAAATGAACAAACTATAGAGATCTAACATAGCTAAACATAGAATAAAGTAAACAAGAAGGAATAGAAGATACCTGGATATCAACCAAGTATACTCCAGTCTATATGCCTCCAAACTGTACTAACAAAGGTGTTGAGGAGAACCTGATTAGTACCTTAGTGTTAGTGTATTGAGGAAGAGTCCACTCCTAACAGAGGCTTCTAGCCCTAATCAAATCACAGTTAACATTGCCAATAATTGCTGGTTGTATGGATCAGATCATAATCTGATCTTTATTCATGCTCAGACTTGTTCTTATCTATTAGCCGAAGCTACTTATCTTTCACACCAATATATGATGATCTGTGATTGTAGTTTGCACCAATAACAATCACTAAATATTTCTCCTTGATGAATTCATAGTTATCTCCATGAATTCATAGTTGACTCCATATCCATTGCTTCCTTTATGAATTCGCCACTGCCTCCATACATTTCTCTTAAATTTGTTGCTTCCTCTAAGTTTTCTTAAGGAAGAGAATCAAGGTTTTGGGGGAGGGAAGCATGTTATCTTTTTGGTGCTTCTCTCCCTAGAATCCAACACCATATATATATGAATTGAATTATCTTCAAGAGGGCCGACCTGGTCTTATTAAATATATTTAATGTTAAAGCCAAGAGGCCAACCTTGGGCCCTTAACTAATTCAACTAACACATATATATAGATGAAATAATAATCTCCTTATTATTATAAATCAAACAAGGGTATTTATTTGATTAGTTTGATCTTGGCCGAAAGGCTATAATTATTAACACTTTGCACTGGTACTCAATCTGGCCTCCACTCCATATACATCTTCTCAGAATCTAAAAAATCTCCATCATTGGTTCCTATCATTTTTTCAGCATCTCGATGGACTGAGACCTTAAATTATTGAGCTTCTCTTTGTTTTGAGAATAGTTAAACATTCTCTACTTAACAGGGCCAACCACATGAAGGTGGAAGCTCATCGGCCCCTCCTAGGAGCCTCTTATGACCCTTTACGACATTTTAAGACCTCTAAGATGTATTCTTAGGTATTGTAAAAGGTCGTAAAGGGTCATAAGGGGTCCTAGGACACAACAGCTAAGAAACATAAATGTAGGCATCATGGTCACAATTTTTTGGAAACACAACATAATTGAGTGGTATATCTAGATGATGCAATGCAACTACTCCTCCAGTTCCAAGTTTACACTGCAGTAAACAAAACTCATAGATAAGAATAAATTTAAAGACGCAGGAGGAGAGTGATAATGACCAAAATAATATAGGGACCCTGTATTATTTTGGTCATTACCGCCCTCCTCTGCTCTCTAAATTTATTCTTAATCTATATATGGGTTTGGTTTACTGTAGTATAAACTTGGAACCAAAGGAGTGATAGTTGTGTTGCATCATCTGGGTATACCATTCAATTATGTTGTGTCTCCAAAGAATTGTGATTGATGCCTACATTTATATTTTTCAATTTTTTTGATATCTACATTTATGTTTATCATTAGTAGGATACATTAAATCATGTGATTGATAGCAGATTGGGGCTCCCCTGAGCCATAAACATGAAGACTTATTCTAAAAAAAGATGTAAACCATATATATGCGCACTTGAGGCAAAGAGAAGTTACATCATATCCATATTAAAATATTAGTTACAATATGAAAATACTAAAATAACTAATTCTTGAGTTCATCTCTGCATATGGTCGCAACAAAGATATGCGATTACAATATAGAGAAGGCATCGTAAAAATATAATTTTGGAATTTTCCCTAGCTTGACACATTTAGCACTCAAATCCTTCATCACAGATAAGTGGAGATGGGTGGATAGATGCAGATGAGTTGTCATTGACCCAACTAAAGTATCTGCAACCATTATTTCCCTATGATGCCCAATCTACATTAGTTCTTATATTATAATGAATAGTATTTACATTAGAAACATTAAATATATACACATCAGCAACCTTTTTTCTATTTGGGCAGCACCAAAATTGTCATCTAGGGTTGTTCAATGTCCGTGAAGTCTTCAACACACACTACCCACCACCACATCGACAGTTTGGCACATTGACAAGAGTCATTGAGCCCATATATCAATAATGCACCACACCATCATTACTACATTTATTATTTTTATATGAAATACACCAAAGAGTACCATAAAAAATATTAACCATTTACAATAATGAAAAGTAAACCTAAATCAAATAGCTCATTTTTTTATCAGCATGTGTAGTCTCTGTGTATATGAAAAATGAAAGAAATATGAAGCTGAAATAAAATAGTGAACAAAATAGTATTCCACATAGACTGAATGAGATATACCATCAAAAGAAGGTGACAAAATCTTGTCACGAAGCACAGACATAGGAAATCAAAAAGGGACAAAAGACAAGAAATAAGAAAAATCATTACGACTATAGAAAAATCATTTATACTATAAGCAAAAAAAGAAACACTCTTTGTCAACAATTTTCAAAATCATTAGGACTATAGAAAAATAATTAAGACTATACAAAATCACATTTTAGAAATGGATGGTTCTAATGCTTTTCCATTAAAACAATTGAGCATTCATCATTTGGTATTGTGTATTCCATTTAAGTATGTCAACAATGTTCAAAATCTTGTCACCAAGCATAGACAAGAAATAAGAAAAATCATTAGGACTATAGAAAAATCAAGTTCTATAAATGGACGATTTTGATATTGCTTTTCCATTACAACAATTGAGCATTCATCATTTGGTACTTCTTGGTGTATTCCATTTAAGTTTTTTAGTTTTCGTGTTTATGTGCATGTTCTTTATGTGTTTGGCTTCTCTCCCTCGCAAGGGATGCATTGATAGGTAATTGATTTGAAAGCATAATGATTTGACAGTCTTTTTTCAGGATAGGCGTAATCATCCCTCCAACTTTAATTAGCAACATTTGTGATATATGGAAAGTACTTATAATCAGTATGCCCAAAACATAAAGACTTAGTAGTAAAAGCATGTCCTTTGGTTTACTAGTTTACTTATAATCAGTATGTCCTTTGGTTTACTAGTTTAATCTAGTTTAAGAATGGTTTGTTTCATGTTTGAATGTACCATTGAATGAAGCTTGGCTATATTAAGTAAAATCTTAAGACTCATGACTCTTCAAATTCTCTTATTTCCTTCAGACCTCCAAACATGTGTACTTTGAGTAGCCCTCCAACAAATGGACTTGTGATGATTTTCACAATAGTACATGTGTAGGAGGTCTACTCAAAGTACTACTTAGGAAAATTTGAATGTTCATCACCTGTGCATATAAGAGTTGATCATAGAAGGTATAAGCTAGACCCAACAACAAATAGATTTGTGGTGATTTTCAAAATAGTACATGTGTTGCTGTGTAAGCTCCCAATAGCACTTAGGAAAATATGCATGTGCATCACCTATGCATATGAAGTGGCTCTAATGGAGGATACAATCACTAAATTTTACATACTCCTTATTTTGTTCTATGTTGATATTGTCAAACATGGTCTTTCTTGAATGGAATGACTTGTTACTTGTACATTGCCTAGAATGTTGGTGCAAGAAGGATGATTTGTTTGCAACCATTTTTTCAACTCTAATTTTCTCAACACAAAGGGACATTTATCATAGCCATAGAAACATGATTATTTTAAAATGAAATACACCAAGGAGTACCATCAAAAATATTAACTATTTACAATCATGAATAGTTAACCTTAATCAAATAGCTCATTTTTTTATCAGCATGTGTAGTCTCTGTGTATATGAAAAATGAATGAAATATCAAGCTGAAATAAAATAGTGAACAAAAATTCAAATTCAAGGCCTAATTTATCAAGAGCAACAAACATTATGATGAAATAAAAATCATTAAGAGTATAGAAAAATCATTAGGACTATAGAAAAATCATTAAGACTACAAAATCAAGTTCTAGAAAAATCATTTAGACTATAAAATCAAGTTTTAGAAATGGACGATTCTGATGCTTTGCCATGACAACAATTGAGCATTCATCATTTGGTACTTCTTGGTGTATTCCATTTAAGTTTTTCAACTGCCGTGTTTATGTGCATGTTCTTTATGTGTTTGGCTTCTCTCCCTCACAAGGGATATGTCAATAGGTAATTGATTTGAAAGCATAATGATTTGACTGTTCCAAGTAATGTTTTTAATCCTTTGAAGTTTCTCATGATCCTGATGTAAGTTGATTGGATTAAGAAATTTGGAGATCCAATAGGACTTTAGGGGAGTTCAATAAATGTTTTGGAAGACTTAGAGGAACTATTAGCATGATTGTTCCTTCATCTACAATGAGTTAGATGAATTTGCTAAGTTTTTCCTTTATTTTGAAGTGTATTTTGTAATCTATTTCTTTTCCATGGACCCAAAGACCTAGGACCCATGGAAAAATGATACTAACAATGTATTATACAACTCTAATGTTCTTGACTTGTAGAGATTTGAGAAAGTAAAGAGAACACTGGCTATGTTTAATGTTAACTATTCCTGCACAATCCACTCATACAACAGTGAAATGCTATGTGATTGATAATTTCATACAACTGGTCCTTTGGCGTGTATTAAATAGAATAGAATTTTTAGCATATTATTATCATTCTATTTCTTTGTTGTAAACATGTCATTGGTTCAGTTTTAATCTACTGGTGTCGTGCCCTAGCCCATGCTTTATCTCCATTATTTGATGTTATTCACTATTTTGAAATGTTGACTCTGGTTATCAAATGGAAAAAATAGAAAAAAAAAATTGTACATGAAATTTTTTTTACAAAACTGAACCAATGGCATGTTTACAACAAAGAAATAGAATTATAATAATATGCTGAAAATTCTATTTTGTTTAATACACGCCAAAGGACTAGTTGTATGAAATTATCAATCACATAGCATTTCACTGTTGTATGAGTGGATTGTGCAGGAACAGTTAACCTTAAACAAGGAGAAAACTCCTCAACACATCTTGGAAACTATTGAATTCAATAATAAATGAAACCTAACACCAACACTATTCCTTCCATTCACTTCTACCAAGAATTCCAGCACAAGCACAAGCTATTCCAAACTTCAAGTAAAATGAGAAATATGCTATATCAAATCATTCATATTCATAGTAACCATTCAAAGGATCATTTTGTCAATGAACCCTCTGACTGGACCCCTGCGGTAGAGAAAGGAAACCTCAAAATAGAGAAAGGAAACTTAGTAAAACTAGTCTATGTTTGTGTTTGTGAGGGTACAGTCATGATAAGTGCCTCTTAAACCTCTCCAAACATGTAATATTGTCTTTAAATACTTTATTGATCTCTTCTAAACATTAACCAAATCAAACCTACATTTGAATCCACACACAATAACCCCAAAATGAAGGGTTTTGTATCCTTTAATGAATCTCATACACTAGTAACGCATGGACAGTCAAACCAGTAGTCTCCAAAGCATTCAATAAGTGACTAGATTGTATTTAATACATGCCAAAGGACCAGTTGTATGAAATTCTCAATCACATAGCATTCCACTGTTGTATGAGTGGATTGTGCAAGAATAGTTAACATTAAACAAGGAGAAAACTCCTCAACACATCTTGGAAACCATTGAATTCAACAATAAATGAAACCTAACACCAACACTATTCCTTCCATTCACTTCTACCAAGAATAAAGCATTTAATCCATTCATCATTACATATAATCATTAGACAGTTACATTTTCTAACTATGTAGAGGAACAGTCATGACCAAAACGATCAAAACTACTTTCACCCTTGCACAAGCTATTCCAAACTTCAAGTACAAGCTATTCCAAACTTCAAGAAAAATGAGAAATATGCTATATCAAATCATTCATATTCATACTAACCATTCAAAGGATCATTTTTTCAATGAACCCTCTGAATGTACCCCTACGACAGAGAAAGGAAACCTCAAAATAGAGAAAGGAAACTTAGTAAAACCAGTCTATGCCACTATTTGTGAGGGTACAGTCATGATAAGTGCCTCTCAAACCTCTCCAAACATGTAAGATTGTCTTTAAATACTTTATTGATCTCTTCTAAACATTAACCAAATCAAACCTACATTTGAATCCACACACAATAACCCCAAAATGAAGGTTTTTGTATCCTTTAATGAATCTCAGACATTGGTAACGCATGGATAGTCAAACCAGTAGTCTCTAAAGCATTCAATAAGTGACTGGATTGTATTTAATACATGCCAAAGGACCAGTTGTATGAAATTGTCAATCACATAGCATTCCACTATTGTATGAGTGGATTGTGCAGGAACAGTTAACATTAAACAAGGAGCAAACTCCTCAACACATCTTGGAAACCATTGAATTCAACAATAAATGAAACCTAACACCAACACTATTCCTTCCATTCACTTCTACCAAAAATAAACCATTTAATCCATTCAACATTACATATAATCATTAGACAGTTACATTTTCTAACTGTGTAGAGGAATAGTCATGACCAAAATGATCAAAACTACTTTCACAAGCTATTCCAAAATTCAAGTAAAATGAGAAATATGCTATATCAAATCATTCATATTCATAGCAACCATTCAAAGGATCATTTTTTCAATGAACCCTCTGACTGTACCCCTACAGTAGAGAAAGGAAACCTCAAAATAGAGAAAGGAAACTTAGTAAAACTAGTCTATGACACTGTTTGTGAGGGTACAGTCATGATAAGTGCCTCTTAAACCTCTCCAAACATGAAAGAATGTCTTTAAATACTTCATTGATCTCTTCTAAACATTAACACATGGATAGTCAAACCAATAGTCTCCAAAGCATTTAATAAGTGAATATGAATGTTTGAAAACTTTCCTCTCAACTTCCCCAACCACTCCTAATTGGTTAGAGGGATTAGTTGAGTGTTTAGACACTAAAACTTCTTATACATACTTTATATGATATGATGAATTTTAATATCAACAAACATGAATCCAAACATTTGAAAATAGTGAATCGATATCCTTGAGCACAAGCACCAATAACATCAAATAATGGAGATAAAGCATAGGCTAGGGCATGACACCAATAGAATGTGGTCATTTCAGTGAGCATTCATGATCAAATAAAATGTAATGCATTTGAAATTTGCAGTCGAATATGATTCCAGAGGCTTGAAAGACATTGCCCATCAAAGATACCAATCAAAGATGAAGAAATCGCATACCTTCTCTCACGCTCAGCTTGCACGAAGGAAGATTTGATAGCCAAATCTTCCTTGTACCACACAAAGAACATGCCATTGGTTTAGTTTACCATGTTATTATCATATCATATAAATTATGTTTAAGAATTTTTGGTAAGGATAGGAATAGTGGAGATTCTAGAAATATCCCTCTAACTAATTAGGAGTGGTTGGGGAAGTTGAGAGGAATAGTGTTGGTGTTAGGTTTCATTTATTATTGAATTCAATGGTTTCCAAGATGTGTTAAGGATTTTTCTCCTTGTTTAATGTTAATTGTTCCTACACAATCCACTCATAAAATAGTGAAATTCTATGTGGAAGGGGGATTGTGAAAGACTTGTTATCATTGTATTGTGTATTTCCAATATGTTTGGATGTAGGGTAGACTAGGAGAATGAAGGATCACTCACTGATTGCATGATAACCCGATTTTGAAGGGTCATTGATTGAGGGGATAGTCAAAGTCTGGATGATTGGGCCATTGGAGGACCCTAGTTCTTTATATTAATTTCTATTCAAATTGGATGCATGGATTTCCTATGAATTATTAGCTGCTATGTATCCTGCAACTAGATCCGTAAATCTTCATATACTTCTCTAGGGTTGTAAGCCACTTAGGGATCAAAATAGAGAAACTAAATAAAAATCATTCTTTGTCCTATTTCCTTTTAACAAAGTCTCAACTATCAATGATACAATACATTTGATGCCCTAAGCTATCAATACAAATGGTGCCTAGCTAGAAGCTCATGGGCTGTCCATTTGATAACCACAGTCAACATTTCAAAAAAATGGATATCCTTGAGCACAAGCACCAATAACATCAAATAATGGAGTTAAAGCATGGGCTAGGGCATGACACTAGTAGAATGCAGTCATTTCAGTGATAGAAATATACAATGGCATCATTAAACACATATGCTAGTAATATCAACAAACGTGAATCCAAAAATTTGAATACAGTGAATCGATATCCTTGAGCACAAGCACCAATAACAACAAATAATAGAGATAAAGCACTAGCTAGGGCATAGTACTAGTAGAATGCAATCATTTCAGAGAGAAACTCCCTCAACAATAAAATGAAATGCATTCGAATATGATGCCAGAGGCTTGAAAGATGAAGAAACCACATACCTTCTCCCACGCTCAGATGTCGCTCCTTTTCTCCCGCTCTTTAATCAAAATAAAAATGATGAGGTTGTTTCACTTTTTTTTTAATGTATACCCTGAATCTGTCAAAATTCTGATGGTCAATTAAACACCCATTGAAATACCAACATCATCGGGGCCTATTACAAAAAAAAACACCAAATTTGTAAGAAAAAGTTACCCGTCGAAAACATGTGTCAAAATTTGGCCCCAAATGTAGTAGTGTGGAGATAGGGGAGAGGTAGGGACAAAGGGAAATATGGAGGGAGAGATGGTGCTAGTGGAGGAGGATATGGATGAGGAAGAGGAGATGGAGGAGGTAGGGGAGATGGAGGAGGTGGTGGAGGTGGTGACAACAGTGGAAGGCGATGAACACTTGGTGGAGATGTCAGCCAACAAATTTGATAGAGGAGATTGAGAGTCCATGACCCATAGAGGGATATAGGTCCACTTCTTCATAGGGATCAACATGCTCAATAGTAGTGAGCAGAAGCAGGAGGTAGCGGGGATGATCAACAGGCACCTAGGGATCCACCAGCAGGCGGTGATAGAGATCTCCTATCACGTTGTGAGCAAGAGTGGGTGGCCTTGCATCTGGAGGTGGCTACATTGTAGGCATGCATTATTGGGAGGGACTCTTAGTTAGCATAGATGAGAGAAGAGTGGGATAGACATGCTCACATGGCCACCCATCAAAGATAGAGGGCCACTTACTATTTTTCTTTGTATTGTGTTGTCGCTCTTCCTGCACAGAGAGCACCATTATATTCTTTTATAGATCAGTAGTCAGATGGTGCCATGCCTCCACCTATCCTAGGAAGAGAAGATGCACCACTTCCTAATCCTCCATGAGAGGATGAGGGTGCTAGCCAAATATGACACCTATGTATTGAATGCACCTAAAAATGGTCGCCTAGACTTTGGGCCCCATTTATTCAATTTATCAATCCTGAATCATTTTGATCATTAATCAATATTTTCAACATTATCAATCTCTTGATCAAATCTTAATTTCGATCATATATTGGATTTTTATCCTATGGGCTAACCATTTATCCTAAGTCTTTATTTAATTAAAAGGAATATTTCCTCCCCTTTTAATTAAATAAAAAGCCCACCTTTTCCTCTTATCCTAAGTTGCACAAATAAAACATTATTCCTATTTTATAAAAAAGGGAAAAAGCACTTTTTGTCCCACATGAGGCTCAAAAGTCAACACTTCACTCTCATTGGAGGATACTTGTGCACATGGATTGCTCCTCTTTCAACCTCCACCGCTGATTAAGACTTTTTGCCTCTTAATCTCCATGGTCCATTTCACCTCATTTCTTATAAAAGGAGAGCTCTCTCCTTCATTTGCATATCCTTGTTTTATGCTATTGTTATGCTGCAGGTTTTGGAGCTCTCTTTGAAGACACTCAAGCTTTGAAGCCTTGACATTTTAGTTGCATTTCATAATAGTTTTGCTTTCATAGTTGCATTCATGGCATTCTTAGTGTAGATTTCCTTTTATGCAATAGAATAAGCTCACATAGTCTAAATAGGAGGCATTGTAATCCTTTGCTATTTCCTTTCATAGATTAGTTGCATTGTACTTTCCTTTCATAGCTTAGATTTGCATTCTCATATAGTTTGCATTGCATTTCACATTGGATTCTTGGAGATATTGGCATTGTTGCCCTTGTCTTCATTGTGAATCTCTCATTGTGTGGTTGACTAGCAAGGTCACTTTCTTGTAGCTCTAGCTGAGAGCAAAACTCATAGTCCCTTGCAACTCCATGCATAGAGAGCTATGAGCCGCTTTGTGAGGCCTCACTCTTGAGTAACCTTGCATGTAATGGTTCATAGAAGTGCATATTTTAGTATGTACATTTCTGGCGCCCACCGTGGAGCAGAGTAGATAGCTTTGTCCTTTTATTTGATGCATTTTTCGTCATTTTCGGATTAACTGTCGGAAAAATCTGTGTCTCTGGTTTTCTGTCTCAGATTATCGCGCGACACTTCTCAGAAATATCGCGCGATATACTTCCTGTCTTGGCGCGATACTTCGCTCGAAAAAAGTATCGCACGCATATAGCGAAGTCTATTGCCTGGCATCGGGCGAAGTATCGCCTGGCATCGTGCGAAGTATCGCTCGACTGGGGAAGTATCGCCCGACTATAGGAAACTGTGTCGCGCGATACTGTTGGAGACTGAGAAACATCGCCTGGTCTGGCAGAGACTTGCGCTTTCAGTTTTTTTGTCCGAATTCGACTATTTTAGCTTGCTGTTTTGTTTTACTTTGTTTAATTAGGTCTAACCTGCTTTTTTTAGCTTAAATCCATTAGATTATTGCACATTTACATTTGAATTTTGATTTTGCTAACATTGTGGGCCTAACAAGTTGTGTTTGTAGGTGCTCTCCTTTGCTTAAAATTTGCTAAAAACGCATGTCAAAGAGGGCTACTAACGGTTTTTGCAGGGCTGCCCAAGCATAAAAACAAAAAAAAAATTTTCATTTCTTGCTTGTTGTTGTTTTTCTTTCATTTGTGGCATTTACTAATTGTATTAGGAATCTTAATACCTTGTGAAAGGGATTTTGAGGTGGTAGGAGAAGTATGCTCTTCACCTTTAGGTGAATCAGAAAATCTTGACCCATCTTAAGGTTTTGGAAGCAAGGGGGTAATTGATTTCTTTGTTTGGTGTGTTTGGGAAAAATTCTTGAGATAGGGGAGTATGCTCTTCACCCTTGTGGTGAATCAAAAACCTTGAACCTCAAGTTTTGATCCGTTTTGTTTAGTGTAGGAATCCTTTAGAGGGCCTGCTCTTGAGCAATCAAGAGGAACGACTCAAGTGGGGACAACCTTGTCATCATTTTCCTTGGTGGCAAGTGATTCCAACTCACTATAATCTCAAGGCTATCAAGGACACCAAAAACCTTGATAGACATAACACTTGTCTTCGCTTGATGTAAGTACTTGTGGGATTGTGACCATGAGGAAAACATTGAGCAAGAATGCTTAAGGTACTCTTGAGGCCGCGAGGTCCTAGTCCTTTATGAGGAGCAAGAGGGGTGTTGTGAACGGAAATCCTTATTAAGAACCATTAGATAGAAGCCACCCTCTTTTAGCCGCTTATCTTCTTAGTGCAAGGATTGATCCAAATGGTTTACCCGGATCACCTTAAGATACTCACCATATGTGTCCCTTTGGTTGTGTCATTTTGACATTTCCATGACAAAGCCAATATCTCTTGTGGGCAACCACTTGGTGTGAGGCAAGGGGGCATCAAGTTGTGGGCTAAGTTGATAAGTATTGAGCCTTGTCTTGTAAGTAGTAATTGCTTGAATTGTCTTTGATTGTGTGATACCAGTGTAAACGTTCTCAACATACAAACAATCGGTAGCATTCATAGGGTGCTTTTTCAATTTTGATATCACAAGTGTTTGTCTTGGCAAGGTTGCTTTTGCCCTTGTTTCAAGTGCTTGAAGACATGTTTGATCCTTTACTGTTTGCAAACCTGTCCAAATGCTGTTGAATTTGTGACTGAAATCGAAAACATTAACCCTCAGACTGAAAATTTTGACCAAACAGACCCAAAAATGCAAATTTCACACAATTCTGGTCAAGAGTTGAATAATTCTGTAACAGTATCGCACCCTGTAAGGTGAAGTATCGTGCGATACTTCGCACATGCTAGAAATATCGCCCCCTTTGAAGAGAAATATCGCGCGATAGTTCGCCCCTGACGGACTATCGCCCTGCCTGCCTGGGGTATATCGCCCTATAGTATTAAGAAGTATCGCCTGTCTTAGGGTGAAGTATCGCACGGGTAGAGGTTTATCGCCCCAGTAGCCTGGAGTATATCGCCTGGTTCATTTTTGTTGTGCTTAAATTTTGGTCAGTTTCAGTTGCTGTCAATTAGGCCAGGTCTTAGAACAGGCTTCTCACCCTGACGTTTGAGATCTGTCTTGACTCCAAATCTCTGGTTCTTAGTTCTTCGGGATAGCATCATTTGGTTTACAAAGTCACTTTGGAATAATTGTCAAGATTAGAAAGCCATTCTTGGTGCCAAGGTTCATCTTTAAAAGTGTTAGCTATATTCTGGGAAAATTTCAGTTCTCTTATTGTCCAAATCGCTTTCATTTTCAATTTTCTTTTGGCCTAGTCCAACCTCCTGATTCAAAAGTGCAAGGGTAGTCACCCTTTGATTTGAAGCACCTCTTTGACAGTGTTGGTAAAGCCCCCTTTCTTTCATCTTTCTTTGGACAATAGAGGATTTCGATTATCATAGTTTGGTGTGGACACTTTGAAAGGTCACCTTATCATTGAGAATATCTCTCTTTCATGTCAGTTACGACAAGGTACCAAGTTAATCAAGGGAAGCGACCCCCTGTTGCCTTTAGCCAGTTACCACCTATCAAGACCCGTCGACAACCTAAGGGAAAAGGACCCCTTTTTGACCAATCTCCTAAGAGTGAATCTGAGGTTTGTTTCAATCCGGGAGCTAACCCTAGTGAAGTGAGCACCTCTTTCATACCACTTTCATCAAGCATGGACATGAGTTACACTTTCACCCGGCAACAAAGAGAAGCCATGAATCAAACTCTCGAGGATATCTTTCAACGACACAGAGGAGAGTATGGTGGTTCTTCTCATGCCAGTCCACCTGGGTCACCTCCTAACAACGCGAGGTATTTTGATGCTCAACAACGAGCTGAAAGACAGCATAAGTCAGCCCACTCAGATTCAGGGTCACAACACGAAGACCAGAACAACGAATCTAGTGATCACCACATCAACGTAGCTAATGCAATAAGGCATTCAAGACAAACCTCCCCACTTAAGGACACTTCTCGATATGCAAATACAAGATTAAGAAGCATTGAGAGAGAGAAGCAAGCCTACTTAGATGAACAGGCTGCAAAAAAGGAAAAATTCTGACAACTAGAGGAAGAGGAACGTGCATTGTTGGATATACAGAAAAGAGTCGCCCAAGAAGAAGAAGATAGACTCTATGCACAACAACTCCAAAATCGATCTAACAGGAGGGGAGCCAATAGTGGGACCAAATCGCCCCCATCTACCCCTTCCCCTAGCCCTCGAAGAAGATCAAAGACACCCTCACGATCCCCAAGTCCTAGAGGAAGAAGGACTTCAAGATATGACCATCATAGGAGACAATCGTCTCATAGACATTCAAAGCAACCCTCCCAACGAGCACATCATGGCTCACAACATGGAGGCAGTTATGCTAAATCCGATCATATGGACTTCATGACTATGCAACAAGAACCATCCTTTCAAGCCTATGTGGAGCAATACGTGGAACAAAACAAAGACCAATTTTTGGAAAGTCTTATCAACAAAGGCGCTAAAGTTCCATATAACTTTGATGTTCACCAAAAAATCAAGAAACAGAATCCTTCAACTGATGAGTTAATCTTACAAATGCAAAAGGATATAGACAGAATGAAGGCTCCCAAGAGTACATTTCATTTGGACTCCATATGTCCTAATCCCATTGACAAAAGTGTGGTGATGGTAGAATTTCCTAAGAAAGTTGAATTCCCAACATACGACAAATATGATGGCACGGGTGACCCTCATGACCATGTTCGACAATTCTACATAATGAGCTTTTCCTTTCACCACGAAGACTCCTACTTGCTGAGATTATTCCCAAGGAGTTTAAAAGGTCAAGCCATGGAGTGGTTCACCAACCTTTCCCCTCCAGTAAAGACATTTAGAGAACTTGTCCAAAGATTTGTACAACATTTTGCTTACAATTTATCTAGGTCGGTCACCATGCTTGATTTGTGTAAACTTAAGCAAAATCAAGGGGAATCTTTTGTCACCTTTTTGCAACGATGGAGGCGATTGTGTTCGAAATACCCAAGGACAATCCCTGAAGAAGAGAGAATTGATATCATTGTGAACAATCTAATACCAGAACTCAAGTATGAAGTCAAGAAAATTCCATTTAATTCTTTTGATACTATGGTAGAGGTGGCATGTCGCATTGAGGATGTCCTAAAAGAACAAGGAATTTTGGCTAAACCAACAAATAACAACAATAGCCAAAATAACAATACTAATGGTAACAAGGACAAAAAGAACTCTTATTGGAACAAAAACAAGCAAGTCGTCAACGACGGAGTTGTTGATTCATCTCAGGTCAAAAATGAAGGAGTTCTTAATCTCTCTCATGCAGTCCAAGCTATGAAGTTGCAAACATCATCAACGCCACAAGACAAACCTCAGTATCAAAAGAGATCTAAAACAGAGAAAAGACAATTCACTAAATTGGGAGAATCCTATGCAGATGTTTTTAAGACACTAGTTGCTCATAATCTGGCGCACCCACAGGATCCTACAAAACATCGAATACCAGATCCTTTACCTCATTGGTGGGATGCTAAGGCCTTTTGTGTTTTCCATAATGGGATTGGACACGACATAGAAAATTGTTTCAAACTCAAGCATCTTGTCCAAGACCTTATTGAGAAAGGACAATTACAAGTGGATGGGTTAACTACTAATGCGGACCATAAAGCCTTTAAAGAGCCCTTGCCTAAATATGAAAAAGGAGAGAATTCTAGTAAGAATGGCAAGGCGGCTATTAACTATACATACACACACGTTGATAATGTGATTAACATGCTTGAAGTGGCTGACGATAATATCAACATGGTGAGAAAGAAAGATCCTTATGGACATAATGTGGACTCAATTCCTATGACTAATGAAAGACCCGCTGTGGTGATAAGAGGTCCTCACACACAAGGAATGCCCCGGTCCCTCAATGTTGTCACTAGGGGTCAGGCTCAAGCACCCATTATCATCAAAGGTCCTAGCACTAGCAAGTCTAAACAACCCATGTCCAAAGGTGCTCCTCCAAAACCCGTTGTTGGTCCTGATTCCAATTATAACCTTATTGACCAACTACAACGAACACCCGCTCAGATTTCCATTTTTGAGCTTTTAGAATTATCTCCTAAGCACAAGCGCGTCCTCGAGGATGCCTTGCGAGCAGCCAATGTCCCTAATAACTTAGATATCGACCAATTCCAAAACATGGTCAACCATTTGGCTAGCCCTCATTTCCTCACCTTCTCAGAAGAAGATGACAAATCCATTAGTCACCCACATAATTTGGCCTTACACATCGAGGTCATGATTCATAAAACCCGTGTTAGACGTGTACTAATAGATGGGGGTGCGGGGCTCAATATTTGTACTCTGAGTTTGCTGCTAGCTCTAGGGTATTCTGAGAACGTCATTGACACAAAGAAAAGAATCACAATCAAAGCATATGATGAAGCAGAAAGAAGTTCTAAGGGATTGGCTGTTTTGCCTATTCATATCGGTCCTGTAGAAAGAGACATATTGTTCCAAATTGTTGATGTTGGACCTCTCGCCTACAACATTTTGCTAGGTAGGCCATGGATTCATGAAATGCAGGCAGTCCCATCGACATATCACCAGTGTGTTAAGTTCCCCCATAATGGTGTAGAAATTTGCATCCCGGGAGATAGTGCTCTATCAGTTAATACCATTTCTGTGGGATCACATGTACCTTTGAATAGAGAAGCTGACAATCCTAGTAGTTCACTTGAACAATGCAAGCAGAAATTCAAGACCATGGACCTTGGGATGGGAGATTATAAGATTGATTCTTTTACAAAAATGCCAATCTCTCCTAGGTCTTATGGGAGACCCTCCCCAAATGTGAAGCCTTCATCATCAGCAATGACGTTATTTGGGAAATTTGTTGAGTCTTCGGTCCCCATTCAAGAAGAGAAAGAGGAAGTTGCTGTAAGGAACTGGATATATCATGAAGAGAAATACAAACATAATGAGAATTTTGCTCCTTCACCTGAAACTTATGGGAAAGGATATACACTGGTCAAAAATATGGGATATCCGGGATTTGGTCCCCTTAGTCATAGGCTGGACGCTAAAGCTGAGCCTCTTGATCATGCTCTTTTTGGACGCAAAAATAAGTCCACGATTGGCCTAGGTTTTGAGAATAAGAAGAAGAAACGTATCCCTGTCCCAATTGCAACGGACAGTGATAGTGATGCAGATTATACACTTGATCTCTCCAACCAACAAGATGTGTCTGATGATTGGGTGCCCTCAACGAATCTCCTTTGGGGAGATTCCACAAATTTGATGCTTAATAATCCTACTATCCCAGCTGCGACGGATAGTGATTGTGTGACTTCTAGATCGACAAAGGAAAGTGTTACTGTCCTAGCTGCGACGGATAGTACCAATACTAGCACTAAAGAGGGGGAAACCCTTCCTAACCTTGAGGCTTCTACATCACGAGGCCTAAATGATGACTCAGAGACAGACTCCCATGAATATGAATGGGATTTGCTTTCAGATGCAACAATTGATCTAGATGTGGATATTATTCATGCCTATAGTACCCAACCCGATGCAACTAACGATCCTAGTGTCAGACTAGAGGATTGCCCTCCTCAAATCGCCTTAGTAGACGACGCTTCGTTTGATAGGATGAGCCCCAATTCAGGTATCTTAGGAGAAGACTTGACGAGCTCCGATTATATGGTCACCAGAGATGACACCTTTCACATTCACAACATCGAACCTACCATTGACTTGCCCCTTGTCCACTTTGACCTGATTGACTGGCCCCAGTGCCACCACGAGCCCACATTCCTCACATTTCGCAACGATTACGAGATTGCTTGCTATCTGAATGCTCTCGAACCCGTGGCTTCTTCCACCAGTGAACCAACAACCAGCATGACGGAGCCTGATATTAAGTACCTCAGTCTCAAAACAAAAGAGAAAAAGACAAATAGGTCTGATGGCGAAAACCACTTTGTGGCGGTGTCAGAACCAAAAATAGTAAAAAGAAATGACGCATCCAAAGGTGAAAACCTCTTTGAGGCACCTAAGGATGGGGTACTTAATAACTTGCCGAGTTATTTCCAGGATAGATCATCAATCTTGATTGAACCAACAAAGCCGGTCAATCTAAACACAGAAGAAAATCCTCAGATAGTCCATCTTGCTCAGTCTTTATCAGAGGAAGACACCAAGGCATATGTACAGTTTTTACAGAAAAAGAAAATTAATTTTGCATGGACCTACTCAGACATGCCAGGGCTTGACACAAATCTCATAATGCATCACTTATCTATAGCTCCAGGAGTCAAGCCAGTCAAACAGAGATTAAGAAAAATGCATCCACATATAGCTCTACTTGTCAAAGGAGAATTAGAAAAGCTTTTGAAAGCTGGATTTATTAGAGCCATCGATTATGCAGAATGGATCTCAAACATAGTACCGGTCTCCAAACATGATGGGTCCATTCGTGTCTGCACAGATTTTAGAGATCTAAACAAAGCATGCCCCAAGGATGACTTTCCACTTCCAAACATTGACATGATAGTGGACATGACAGCGGGCTATGACATATATTCCCTAATGGATGGTTTCTCGGGGTATAATCAAATCAAAATAGCTCCTGAAGACCAAGAGAAAACAGCATTCACATGTGCATGGGGAACCTACTGTTGGAACGTCATGCCATTCGGGTTAAAGAATGCAGGAGCAACCTACCAAAGAGCTATGACAACTATCTTTCATGATATGATGCACAAAAATATGGAAGATTATGTGGATGATACCCTGGCAAAATCAAGAAAAAGGGACACACACCTCAATGATCTAGAAGTAATTCTAGATCGTATGGAACAATTTCAACTCAGATTGAATCCAAAGAAGTGCGCATTTGGCGTCACCTCAGGCAAACTTTTAGGATTCATAATATCAGCAAAAGGTATCGAGGTTGATCCCGAAAAAGTCCAAGCAATCCTAGATATGCCACCTCCTTGAAATATCAGCCAAATGAGAAGTCTTCAAGGACATCTTCAATCAATTAGGAGGTTTATTTCTCAGCTTGCAGATAGAGCGCAACCCTTCAACAAGACATTGCATAAGGGTGCTTCTTGTGTTTGGAACGAGGATTGTCAAAAGAGCCTAGATCAGATCAAACAATACTTGGCTAATCCTCCGATCTTAATGCCTCCTATTCCAGGGAAACTATTGCTTCTATACATCTCAGCTACAGACACTTCCCTGGGGGCATTATTGGCTCAAACAGATGATACTGGGAAAGAACGGGCCATCTACTATATCAGCCGTACTCTAGTCTCTTATGAGATCAATTACAATAATATTGAGAAGTCTTGTCTCGCGGTGGTGTTTGCTTCTCAAAAGTTGCGCCACTACATGCTTGCTCATACCATACACTTGATTGCCAAAATTGATCCCCTTAAATACTTGCTTGGTAAGGCTGCCCTGACGGGTAGACTTGCTAAATGGATGATGGTCCTCACTGAATTTGACATAGAGTACGTTGAAAGGAAGGCAATAAAAGGGCAAGCTATTGCTGACCAATTAGCTGATTTTCCAATCCAGGATAGTATGCCAGTCCAAGTGGAATTCCCAGATGAACACATCTTATATACCACTACTCGCACTTGGACAATGTTCTTTGATGGCTCCCGCATGCAAAATGGATCAGGTGCTGGAGTGTTATTTGTTTCTCCACATGGGTACAACATTCCAAAGTCTTATAAACTATTATTCCCATGTACCAATAATATTGCAGAATATGAAGCTTTAACTAATGGCTTGAAAATGGCTATAGAATGGAATATCACAGAATTACATGTCTTTGGGGATTCTCAGCTAATCATCAACCAAGTCAATGAAGAGTATCAAACCAAGGATGACAAATTGATACCCTATAAAAAGATGGTTGATTCTTTGAAACGCTATTTCACCTTTGTGACGTTTCAACAAATCCCTAGGATAGAGAACAAAGCTGCAGATGCCATGGCCACATTAGCTTCACTTCTTCAGTTGGAGACACATGAATCCAGATTTGAATTCCTGGTGGAAGAGCTACACCATCCCATCTTTGACTCATCTGAAAGCCGTGTCATTTGTGCCATTATCACACACGAGTCTTCCCGATATGGTGCTATCTATTCATATCTTCGTGATGGCATCATCCCTGATACATTCACCCGCTCCGAACGCCGAAACCTCATCCGTAACGCCTCTCGCCACACCCTCATCTCTGGTGACTTATATAGAAGGGGTTTAGATGGGACACTCCTTAGGTGCTTGGAAAAGGAGGAATCCAACCGAGCGTTAGCTGACATCCACGAGGGCATTTGTGGTGGGCATTCTAACGGTCTTGCCATGGCCTGAAGGTTGCTTAGGGCGGGATATTATTGGCCCACAATGCAGATAGACGCAGTCACCTTTGCTAAGTCATGTGAAAAATGTTAGAAACATGGCAACCTAATTCATGCTCCGGGTAGGGAACTAATCCCTTCTATTTCTCATTGGCCATTTCAGCGCTGGGCCTTTGATCTGGTTGGGCAAATTCACCCCAACTCATCAGGTGGACACAAGTTCATTATTACTGCCACTGACTACTTCACAAAATGGGTGGAGGCCGTACCACTTTCTGTTGCTTCAGGAAGGACCATTTCTTTGTTCATCTTGAACCATATCATTTGCCGATTTGGAGTGCCTTCTGAGATCATTACTGACAATGGAGGTCAATTTAAGAATAAAGACCTAAAGCACCTATGCAAAAAGTTTAAAATCAAGCAACATTGGTCCTCCATATATTTCCCATAAGGAAACGAACAGGCAGAAGCTTCTAACAAAACCATTCTTAAGATTCTTCATAGAACAGTACACAAGAATGGTAGGGATTGGCACTTACAAATCAATCCAGCACTATGGGCTTACCGAACAAGTATTCGCACACCTACAGGAGCCACTCCTTTCTCTCTCACCTATGGCGCTGAAGCAATACTACCTTTAGAAGTCGAGATACCATCCCTCAGAGTCTCACTCAAAGGTTTGATTACAGATGAGGATTACCGTGCCATGAGGTTGCAAGAACTAGAACTTCTAGATGAGAAGCGTAAGGCTTCCTTTGATCATATGAGAGCGTATCAGAAGCGTATGTCCAAGGCATTCAACAAGAAGGTTCACCCTAGAGAATTTCAAATAGGTGATCTTGTTTTACGAGAAAACCCTAAGAACCAGCAAAACAGAGAGCAAAAGGGCAAGTTTGAACCTAACTGGCTTGGACCATATGTCATCACAGCTGCTTTTGGTACTGGTGCGTATTTACTGTCAGATCCTGATGGAGAACAGCTCCCTGATCCCATCAACATTGTGCACCTTAAGAAGTTCTATCCTTGATGCCCGTTCTGTCTGGGGGCATCTTTTGTATATATCTTATTGGTCCTGAAAAAATTCCAAAAAAATTCATATATGATGCTGAAAAAATCCTAAAAAGCATAAAATGTCCTGAGAAAAATACAAAAAAATCAAAATATTCAAAAAATCAAAAAAAATAGAAAAAGTGCCTTGGTGAAAACCTAGCAATAGGCGCCTTGGTAGCAAAAATCCAAAAAAATTGAAAAAATGAAAAAAGAATCCAAGTGGTGAAAACTTGGAAACAGGCGCTACTTGAGGCCTTTGTACCCCTGTTTGTTAGCATGCGTCCTCGACACTTAGCCACTTCCCATCATGCCTTGACCTTATTTGGCTTAGTCTGGAATTGGTCTTTGTCTTTGTCTAGGGGGCATAACTGCTCGCATAGGTCCTTTTGGTGCGTTTGTCTCTTGGGGCATTTCACAACAGGTGTTTTTCAACACCACCCCCAACAGTGTTTTTCAACACTACCCTTGCGTCGAGTGTTTCTTAACACTTATCAGATGTCTTACCCAGCAGTCTCGTATGACGTGATATTTCTCATTTGCAGATGTGATACTCAGAATTTGACTCTATGACCAACACACACGCACTTAAACAATCAACTCGCCTGAGATATGTTGACTTTATTTTTCTTTGTGTGCTGTCTATGAGAATTTCTTTGATGAGTGATCTCTCCCTGAGAAGTTTTCGATGATGCATAGCTAGAAGACTGAGGGAATGAGAACATGTTTTCTTTCTTTATCTGCTTGTGGGTATATTTTGTTGATCCTAACTGTCATGAGCATTTATGCTGGTCCTACTTGACCCTACGGATTGACAAAGTATTATCCTTGACTATTTTGCGAGTGCATGCTTTTAGCTATCCTGACTTTCATGTGTCTTGATACAAGCATAATCTCGCCATATCAAACTTAGGTAATCTTACTGCATTAGTCATCTTGACCTATATGTCTTTGATGCCTAGGTAAGATTTCCACATTTCTATCTGATAAAGATCATATTCATATTCACATAGTTATACTAGTGTGCATTGTATGATCTTACGACGCTACCAATAACGCTCGATGATGATAATTAGATGTCTATAAGCGTTGTGACCTTGCAAGTCAACCACTTTCATAGTAGCTTGCATTTTTAGGGTCATGTTAGTCTAGTCTTGCATCTTGCACATGGAGAGAGCTCTCCTTTTTCATCCTACATGGACCTGTTAGTCAACTGCGTTCACCTTCTATTATTCTTGATCCTGTCTTTCGCTCCTTGTCTTTTTCATCTCGAACCTGTTCCTGTTCATCACAAGGGGTTAATCATATCATCATATCTATATCAAAACTGTCATTTTCAAGAAACATAAGTCTACATCATACATATGAGAATTAAACATACAACTATGAGAGAGAACATACATAAGCACATACATAAGCATTTTGAGCAAAATGACAAGACAATATACATAAACTGATACATCTATCACAAGTGAGACAAATACACATGATACATCGAACATCCAGTAATCTCATAAATCAATAAATATCATGATATACAATATGAGATCCCAAAATCTGGATCAAAAGTCTCAAAATATGTCCAAACAACCTAAGACCTAACCCTAAGACTCGCTGCCACCCTCGTGAGGAGCTCGTGGTGGTGGAGGAGGCATAGCTCTCCTATCAAATGCCACGTCTGATACCCCTTCCCGCTGAGAGTATGATGGTGCTCTCTCACCCTCTGGGATGGCCTGCAGATATAATCCGTGATAGTAAGCAGCCCTCGGTGACTCCCGTCGGAGCTCCAGTGCCTCGGTCTGTGCCATCGTCTCACGACGTGCTATCTCTGCTCTGAGATCAGCTATCTGCTGATCCCGCTCTGCCCTCAGATCCAGAAGCTGCTGATCTCTCACAGCTATGGTGGTCCGCAGCTACTGTATCTCGGTCTCCCGAGCCTGTATCTGGGCTCTCAGGTCCTCTCCCCCCGCAGGCTGCTCCTGCTGTACCTCCACCTGCCGGCGAGCTGGTCTCGCCTCCTCCTCAAGAGTGGCTGATCTCTGTCCCCGTGACCGTTTCCGGCCACCTGATCCCGACCCCTCTCCTCTCTCCATCCTCCTCCCTCTCCCCCTCCCACCATCTCCTCCATCTCCTCCCTCCTCTCCTCCGTCCCCTCCGTCTCCTCCGTCCCCTCCCTCTCCTCCCTCTCCTCTCGGCGCTGGCACCTGAGCATCTGGTACTGTAAATCGAGGGAATGGTACCCTCCGCCGCTTTGCTCTGTAGGCTCCATCAGCCCCTACGTCTGCCACATCTGGGAAATAATCCCAAGGCTCACTCCTGATAGCTGCTGTCTCTGCGACAGCCTGCTGATAATCCAGCATGGGTAGCCACCCATGTCCCTCCTCATCCCTAGCTCTGGCATAAGTAGTAGTCTCTGTCGAGACTCGTTGCTGCCTCCCGAACTGCCGCCACACCCGACTGATGCAAAACCTCTCTATGATATCTGCATGTCGACCTACCAGTGGCCGACTGCATAGCATATAATTGAGCTCCTCATCTGCATCACTCCATCCCTCCACATCCCTGTATGGCCTCCATGTGAATGAGGCTATCTCATCCAGAATCCGCCGATAGTAGGTCACATCCCCTGAATGGGCATGTGATATAAACCTGATGTACCTATAAATGAATGGGTACCTCCTCTCCCTCGGCTGAACCCTGGGACGCACTACAGCAATGTGCTCCCATGCCCATACCTGTGCCAGGATGGCACCGCACGCCCATGTCCGACCGTCCCTGTAGACGATCTCGTGCAGCTCATGATACATCTCTGCCAGGATCGCAGGCCCCCATGCCATCCGTCGGGGTCTGCCGACCAAGTCTACTAGTAGTCTGCCCCATCCGAGCGGGAATCCCTTCTGACTGCGATCAGTCATCAGGATCTGTGAAATGATCGATGCCACAATATATGGCACCGGATAGTCTCGACCGAAGTCATCAAGCAGTCGCTCCCAGCTGACATGCCTGTCTAGGATGGTCACATCCTGAAACATCTCCTGAATCAACCGGTGCCCCTCAGTGACGTCCTGATCATAGTATACCTGTGACAACAAATAAATCATGTTAATTTTCATCACATGGAAACATTACATTTATGATTATATATCAAAACATGATTATACTTACAGGCTCTCCGTGGCATGGCACTCGTAAGATCCTGTAGACGTCCTCCAAAGTGATCGACGCCTCTCCAGTAGGCAGATGGAAGGTGTTGTGCTCACTATGCCATCTCTCGGCAAGAGCAGTCAACAACCCATGGTCTGCTCGGATATATGGGTATCTCAGCAGATACCAGAATCTCATAGCCCTGATATCGGCATTGCCCGGATCATCCAGATCTCGGACACACCGTAATCCTGTCACCTTCGGCGCTCTGATGATGAGCGCCGGAAAAACCTCCTGCAAGCCAAAACCAAACCCGTTGTTAGTACATATCATGATGGATGTCCAAAAAAAAATTCAGTATAAAACATCTTAAAAACGTAACATTGTCTAGACCCATGTCATTTTTGCTCAAAAAATGCATTAAATATCAAAATTTTCAACTGGGCGATATTCTTTTTCAGAGAAGTATCGTGCGATACTTCTCCCTATAGTAGGGCGATAAACCTTATGTCGGGCGATACTTCGCCCGCTATCGCGCGATCTTTCGCCCAGTATCGTGCGATACTGATGCCCAAAGCGTGCGATACTTTTGGGGCACGCGAAGTGTCGCGCGATACTTCTCCCCAAAGCGCGCGATACTTCTAAAGTATCGCGCGATATTTCGCACAACCAAAAATTTTGAAATTTAAAATTTGAAAAAAAAACGTGCTAAAAAAGCTATTAAATGCTAGAAATGATCAAAAAGCTCAAGTTTTTCGAAAACATACCGGGGCAGGATAGTGTGGTGGCCGGTTATGCAACCGGGCGCGCTCGAATCGATGCCTGTGGACGGGAACTCCTGCTTGCTGAGCCATTTTCTCTCTCTAAAGTTCTGAAATTCTCAAATCACTAAAAGACAAATAATTTTTGAAAATGACATTTTGACCCCTTTTATAGCATTTTGACTTTTTGACCTAATTTTCAAAACACCTCGGAATTGTGCGAAAATTGCACCCCTAGCTAATTTCGACGTCCTGGATCCATTTTCGGACTCAAAATCGAAATCCGAGGTCATCTTCATAGTCAAAATCGTGTTTCAAATTTTTCCCCCCCTTCTGCGCAGTTGGCTGATCTTTTGAGGCCTAATCTTTTAATCTTTGCTGGGGCATCGTCATTCCTTCCTTTTCATGCCTTCCAAACTTCTAGTCTTTCATTCATGCTATTTCTAGTCTTCTATCTCTTTTCTTCTAGCTCATCGCTGGGGCATGTTTCATTTCCTAATGGTTAACCTATTTGACCCTTACATTCGATTGTGATTTCATTCTGATTTGATCAAATCCTTATCAATTTTCTGTCTCTCCTCTACTTGATTTTGATTTCGATTCTGAGGGGGCAGTACCTATGGGATTCTCATCCCTGATTTCCTTGATTTTCTTGATTCAGACATCTTTTGTGAGCTTTTGCTCAAAATTTGAGATTCTTATCTCCCATTTTTAGACATTGATTATTGCCTAGCAGCGACGGTGATAGTTTTGTCTAAAGCTTGATTTGCACCTAGCAGCGACGGTGTTGGTCTAAGCTTTTGTTTATATTTGTCCGGATATGATCCCGAATCGACCTCATATCTGAGTTGTTTTGTGATCCTAGATCGATCTCACATTTCAACTTCATTCTTTGACTATATGTGTTCCCAAATCGATCACACATTAGTCAAAGAGGGGCAAATGTATGCACCTAAAAATGGTCGCCTAGACTTTGGGCCCCATTTATTCAATTTATCAATCCTGAATCATTTTGATCATTAATCAATATTTTCAACATTATCAATCTCTTGATCAAATCTTAATTTCGATCATATATTGGATTTTTATCCTATGGGCTAACCATTTATCCTAAGTCTTTATTTAATTAAAAGGAATATTTCCTCCCCTTTTAATTAAATAAAAAGCCCACCTTTTCCTCTTATCCTAAGTTGCACAAATAAAACATTATTCCTATTTTATAAAAAAGGGAAAAAGCACTTTTTGTCCCACATGAGGCTCAAAAGTCAACACTTCACTCTCATTGGAGGATACTTGTGCACATGGATTGCTCCTCTTTCAACCTCCACCGCTGATTAAGACTTTTTGCCTCTTAATCTCCATGGTCCATTTCACCTCATTTCTTATAAAAGGAGAGCTCTCTCCTTCATTTGCATATCCTTGTTTTATGCTATTGTTATGCTGCAGATTTTGGAGCTCTCTTTGAAGACACTCAAGCTTTGAAGCCTTGACATTTTAGTTGCATTTCATAATAGTTTTGCTTTCATAGTTGCATTCATGGCATTCTTAGTGTAGATTTCCTTTTATGCAATAGAATAAGCTCACATAGTCTAAATAGGAGGCATTGTAATCCTTTGCTATTTCCTTTCATAGATTAGTTGCATTGTACTTTCCTTTCATAGCTTAGATTTGCATTCTCATATAGTTTGCATTGCATTTCACATTGGATTCTTGGAGATATTGGCATTGTTGCCCTTGTCTTCATTGTGAATCTCTCATTGTGTGGTTGACTAGCAAGGTCACTTTCTTGTAGCTCTAGCTGAGAGCAAAACTCATAGTCCCTTGCAACTCCATGCATAGAGAGCTATGAGCCGCTTTGTGAGGCCTCACTCTTGAGTAACCTTGCATGTAATGGTTCATAGAAGTGCATATTTTAGGATGTACATGTATATTCTCCCATTTTTGTATGAAAGACTCTTATTCTATCAATAATATATCTTGTACTCTATACCATTTTTTATTGATGTACACTTATGATTTTTCTTTTGTACTCTTTATACTAATAAAATGATAGTGTTCTTTGATGACACTCTAATAATTTGTCTCATTTATGCTCTAATACACTTTATATTTTGATTCAAGGTCACTGATGTTTCTGATACACTTTCTCATATGCTGATGATGTATTGATGTTTTATGATTTTGATGATCATATGATATGCTCTGATGCCTTTTTTATTTCTAAACATGCATTATAATATCTAATATATGCCTCATGCTTTGGATATTGATGTCATGCTTATACTTGGTCATGATTAAATTAGATGGTGATGATATGATGACATCATGATATTAACTCACTAATATATATGTTTTTTTATTTTCAACGCTTTATGGATGTATGGATGTATGGATGCATGGATGCAAACCTTTATGCGATGCTTTATGATAAGTATGTAGTTTTATTTTTATGTATGCACATGGATGTATGAGATGTAATGTGATACAATGTATGGACATCTCACTTTTATTTATGTATGAATGATTATGGATGCACTATGCAGACATTTTTATGATATGAGATAATTTATGAATGTGAATGGATATCAGTGATAAATACTCAGTCATTTCATTTAAGTTCTTTATGATTATATGATGTATTTGGTCAAACTTGGAAAATGATTAATGTTTTTAGAATTTTCAGTTTATGATGCTTGGTTAGTTGAATTTACACATTCATACTAATGCAATTTAAAATAAATGCAACTATATTAAAATGAATGCAATTTAAAATGAACTTCAATGCAAATAAAACATGAAATGCATCTAAATGAATCTAATGAAAATTAATATGAAATGCAACTAAAATTACCTTAATGTAATTAACCAATGAAATGCACCTAGACTAAGACACCTAGGATAGACACTATTTATTCAAAGTGGATCTATTATCATCATAGAGCATTTGTAATTGGGACCTCATAGGTTAGTACAATTTTCACTAATAGATTTAGCAATCATGAAAATATGAATACCTCCCTTTCATTCTTCATGTTGAAAGATAACCTAAACATTAAAGCATATAGGCTAGAATGTTCTGTTAGTTACTTCCTATTTAATATAAAACTTTTTCTTTTAAGGTAAAAAATGTATATATACCCGTAATGACCTTCACATTGTATTCATATCCTTGGGTATTTTATCAATTTATTATGCACCTTACTAGGAAGTAGTTTCTTCATTGTAGTTTAAAACAGGCAAGGAAATAAATCCAACCTCACTAAAGATTTTATAGGAAATAGGTCAAGGTATATGTGGCATTCCAATCATGATGGAGGCACTTATCATAGACACCCATTCCCTACAATCACCTTAGATCATGTTATCACTATATAAATTTTTTTCTTGCTTCATGCTATATTTTTTGAAAATGATCTAGTTTAAATATCTAGGGGTTAGGTTTTATGGTGAAACCCTATGTTTAATAAAAGCCCTAGTTAGTCTTAGGCTTTGTTATATTTTGATGTTACCTTTTTGGCTCACTAATCCCCCTAATAAAGTGTGTGTAATTTTTGAGCCCCCTTTATTCACCACTTTATGTGTTATGCGATTAGGTTTTGAAATTGGGGTACCTTTTAATTAATTAATTATTTCGAAGCATAAGTTTCTGATTAAATTTTCAATAGTTTCAACCCCTTTAAATATGTGGTTGTTTTTAGACCACAAGACTACCTATTGTCAGAATGTCTGACATGCACTTTAGCAATGAAGCGCCATTTGTCCAAGTGGGTCCATCTGGTAACAGGGTGTGCTAGAATTTAATGAATGGATCAAATCAATGACTGTCGCTATACCATTGGACCAAGATGATAGCCTTTTAAGCATGTGGTTTAGAGACAAGTGTCTGATCAAAGTTTCACTAATATCGATAGGTTTTGTCTTGTCAGTCTCTGTGGCATTTCCCTCAGGTTGACATCTATTTTTAGTGATGTAGCAGCTATGGGGTTAGACTTTTCAAAGGGTTAAACAATCAGTTAATCTAATGGTTTTCGTTATACCGTTGATGAAAGATGTAAGCAATTTAAGCTTGTGGTATAGCAACAACCATCTGATTCTCTTTAAGAACTGAAGTGTGAAGTGGGCCCTGAAAGTGCCAGGTCATATTGATATGTTTGTTTCCCATTGGTTGCTGGGAGTTATGATGTGGTAGTTGTCAGGATGATTTGAACTGAGGGTGAAAAATTCAAAAGGCCCACATATGGTTCTTCGTGACATGGTAGTTTTTGATTTGACAGAGAGATTAATGAAGTGTCACAGTGGGGCCTATTTTTTCTAGATGGTTAAGGTGCGACAAGATCTGATGGTTGTCGTTATACCACTGGGATAAGATACACACTTTTTAAGGTCAGTGGTATAGCGATAGATGATGATCTTGTTTAAAGATGGGGACTGCTAGGTGGGTCCTTTGTTGCTGAATTTTGATGACGTGGTCATTTCTAATTGGCCAAAGGTAATAATGACATGTCAAAGTTGCTAGTGTGTTTGACACCGAGGATGAAGTTACAGCTTCTTTGCTACTAACTTATTTGACATGGTGTTTCTTGATTCAATGGAGTTTTTAAGAGGAAAGGTGGGGTCGTTACTTTGGGAATAGGTAAAGCACTCAAAGTTGGAAAGAATCTTATGGCTATTGTTACACCACTGCATAAAGATGCTCGAGTTCTATGCTTTTGCTTTAGCAAAAAAGTGACACCTATCTATTTTTATCGAAGATAAAGTTAATTTTTTATTTCCTCACATGGTTATTTTGAACTATTTTCATTGGTTGAGAACTCATTTGGGAGAAAGTGAAAATGGGTTGCATGGCTTTACATGCTAATCATCCGATGCACCGGAAAAGAAATGAATCAATGGCTTGAATTCAAATTTTTGCTCTATGACATTGTTCACATCTTGTGAATGCTAAGGCCACCAACTTTCAGTAATGGTGGACTTAATGAGCTACATGTAGATTGATTCTAAGTGGTTGGCAGCATTATATGTCAAAATTTGATCATTGTTTCTCTTTACCACTCTCACAAGCATTCTGGAGAACTAGATTTTCCTCAAGGAGCGATTTCAAGCGAAGAATTTACAAGCACCTGGTAGGTTTCTTTTCTGAGTTCAAAATTTCTTAAAGTCTATGAAGGTGTTGCAAGGAAAATTGTGTTTCCATTTGCAAGTATTTAGGGTTTTTCTCAGGTTTAGATATATTGTTTTAGAAAATCCCTAGTCAAAATGCCACCAAAGAGGAACCTGTCTAGTTAGATAGAGTATAACAAAAGAGGAGTCTTTGAAGATTTGATACAATTACTCCCACATTCTGATAATGGGGCAGCAAGAATGAAAGAACTAGTTCTGAGAAACCCTAGGGACTCAGTGGCTGAAGCACTCCATGATAGAGGAAATTGGATGAGAGATGCTAGGGCGAGTGAGAACCATAATGGTCTTATTTTATTTAGAGCAGCTTACTCATAGAGAAATTCTTGTGCCCCCCTCAGCCACATATGGAAATTTGATGTTGGGAGGTTAATAGTCCTTGGATTTTTTATGGATGCTAAGTTATTGATACAAAATGCCAAGTGCTATGATCCTGTAACAAGGTGTGTCAAGGATATCATTGGAAAAAACCTAATCAGTATCATAGAGGATGAGATTAGGGAGGTGTTTTCACTGAATGACCCTTTTGTCGGGTTGGAGAAGATAGATTTCATAGATTTTACAAAGATATATAAGGTACAAAAGGAAATTTTGAGAGTAGGGCCTCTAAAGGAATTCATTGATCAAATTGGATCAATGTGTGTTGTAAGTGCAAGCACACCAGAGCCTTTCATGCTAGATTTGTTCAGTAAGAGAGCACAAGATTTTTATAAGTCTCTGACTTTAATTATAGGGCATGATGAGGCCACTCAAATGCCAATACCATATATGTTCATGATGGTACAATCACTGCACCCCCAACTGGCACTAATTTTTTATTTTGCATCCCATTTGGCTAATTTAATCCATCAAGGATTGATGGGAATTAAGAACATGAAGGTTGATAGGACTTTTGGGTGGTATTCAATGATTATGCACATGTTCTTATACAAGGGTGAGAATTTTTTTAGCTCAACAGTAAATATTGTGAAGGAGAGAAATGGAGAAACCCTTCCAGTCCAATTATGGACCATAATTTTGTCATGGGACAGAGTTGATGCCAGCTATATTGCTTTTGATATGGATTTTGCCTCTAGACTTAGGAATTTGTTATTCTTTGACAATCCTAGAATTCCAAGGGAGCTACTGAGGCTAATCAGACTGAAGGATTATTGTCAGAACATCACATTAGTCCACAATTTTGGGGATATAATTTTATATCTAGTTTCCACAGTTTTCAGAGTGTATGGTTGCAGAGTGGCACCTTAAATCTTACTGTATCAAGTCCCATTGAAGTTGGGATATGCTAAGATTTTGAGACAAATTGGTGACTTGCAGGAAACCACTCTCACCAGTAAGGGAAGGGGAACTTTCTTCCCAGACATAACCATAGCACACCAGTATGTGATTACTAAAGGAGGATGGGTGCATCTAAATAAAGTCTTGCAACCCTATAGAATGTCTAGAGCAGTGGTAAGGTGTGCAGACATAAAGGGTTTCCTCTCAAGGATGTTTAGAGACAAGATAAGGTGTGCTCTTATTGAGCATCAGTTTAATTTTCTAGAGGATATAATAAGAAATGAGTTTGACCTTCAAACTCATGAAATTAAGAAAGAGAAATGGATTGTCTACAAAAAGACTGTAGATTTCATCAGGAATTTTTTTGGAGCTTATGATCCATTAATAGGATTTGAACCTTGGGCTAGGAAAGTGTATGCCTTTATAGAACATTTTAAAGGCATTATACATGCAGTAAATGAGAAGAGGACTGCAGTGAGTAGGGTAGAGCCTGAAAGGGCTAAACAAATTTTGAGCCAACCAAAATATATGAAATTGACTCCAAAGGGAGTTTATACAATGCAGAAGAGGAGTGGTTACAATGTTATCTTACCACCACAACAAAAAGGTAAGGATCTTCCTTCTACCTCAGAAGGAAAGACACCTATTGATGATCAAGCAATGCAAGGGCCCTCTCCTAAGAGCTAGAGACAAGAAGAATCAAGGCCAGGAGAGGAATCTTATTCTCATTCCCAGTCCCCAATCTAGTTAGATGAACATAGTAGAGCAATTGGTACAAATGAGGAATGAGGGAGACATCTTGGTTTCCAATGATGAGTTGTAAGAAGGGATGCCTAAAGCACCTAAGGAGGTGGCCATGGACCTTACTATGGATGAATTTGAGGGTAAAAAATTGCACCTTGTTTTAAAACAAGCTAGTGATTCTTTCCTTGCTGATGATAAATTTGTTAAGACTAGGGCATTCTCCCAATTTTTTTGGAGAATGAAAATAAATGAATACAAAGAGATTTGCAAGAATAAAAAGGAAGATTTCCCTAACAGGGACATAATAGAAATAGAAAATGAGACCAAGGAAGAGATGGTCAAGCAGTTTGAAAAGATTACTCCTGAGGAGGGAAGGGCCATGGTCCATACTACAAGGGTGCTAATTCTATTAGAATGGGACATTGCTGATGCAATTGTTTTTGACCAAGTCAGGAAGAGCAATGTAAAGACTCTTGCTACTGCAAAGTAGGCCAAACAAGCTACTAGGGGAACTACTTTCTCTAATGATCATGCAGCCTTAGTAATGTGGTCCCTAAAGAGGGAGGAAGACAAAGGAAAAAGAGAAGCCCTCTCTACAGGATATACAGGTAGTTTATTAGTACAAAGAGTGGGTGAGACTTCTGGTGTTGAAGCATCAAACCTAATTTTGGAAACTACCAAGTTCAATGTTAAAGTGGCAGAAAAAGATGCCCAAGAAAAGGAGGAGCTTAGGCTCAAATTTGAAATTGTCCTCAAGTCTTATAATGAGCTCAAGATAGAGCTAATTCAAAAGGATAAACTAATTGCACAACTATCAGGGCCCCAGGATCACAAGTCTCCTCAATTGGCAATTTCTAATAGGTCTATAGTTGCTTCTTCTTCTAGCCCAATTGTTGAACTTCCACCTTCCCCCTACCCAGAGACAAACATAGATGCAAGGGTTAGTTGGGAAAAACAAAGATTAACAGAGGAAACTAATAAATTGAGGGAAATAAGAGTACAACTAGAGAAGGAAAGAGATGAGGATATAAAGGCCACAACTTTGGCAAACCAAAAATATGAGGAGAAAATAACAGATACAATTATGCATTTTGCTTATGATTTGAAACCTTCAATTTTTTATAGTCATGTCAGCAAATTACATTCTTTGTTTATAGTTTTGAATAAGGAGAAGATTGAAATGTCACCAATTTTGAAGAAATGGATTGAGAGGTCTCCTAGTGTAAAGCTATTTTGTATGTTATCAAAAGGCCAAGAAGACCTTGATCCATTGATTAAGCCAGTGCATCAGGTTGTGAAGAAAATGGTATAGTATGGCGTCATTTTAGATAATTTTTTTAGAAAATCAAGTATGGTGAAAGCTGAATTGATGCTTTCAAATTATGAGTTGGTGCCCACCATTTTCATAGAGAAAGGAGTATTTAAAGAGTCATATCAATGGAGAGAAGAGATGGATGCACTTTTTTTAGAGAGGGTAATTGGTGTCTTAAGTAATACCTATTCTTTTAGCAGCACCATCAGGTTGTTAATAGATGCCAAATCAATATTTGATACAATTCAAAAAAAGGTCACTCAAATTGAGAATGAGTGGGAACAGTTATCAAGTAAGAGGGCTGAGTTTTCCAATTTTGAGTTCCCAGGTGAAGAGGTGTATGATAGGTGGAGGTATCAGTACATACCTCATGTTGAAAAAGTGAATACTCTACTAACCTCTTAGAGAAAGTAAAGGTAGTTACTTTTTGGGTCATAAAGGTTGTTGAGATGTAGGAAGACACTCATTGCAGGATGGACAGTGAGATGTTGTAGATCAGATTCATTGAAGGGAGCCAAGGACAAAATTGAAGACATAAAGCAAGGTGGCTCAGCTACAAATATCTCACCTGCCTGATCAGTGTATTTATTGTAAACTTTCTGAGGTTGTTGTAAAGTTTTTAGGTTAGAAGTTTTGTAAACCCTAGAATGATCGGATGTAGCTTGCTGCATTTCCTTCTATATAAAGGATTTTCCACAATCATTCTAGGCATTGAGAGTTTAGGAATAAAAAGATAAAGATTCTAAAACCCTAGCCCTCAGTCAAGGATTGTAATTTTTGTATCATCTTACCAAAGAAATAGAGAAGAAGTATAGGTTGCTACTACTATTCTACAAACTTGTTATTCAAAATATGATGTATACAACATTCAAGGTTATACTTAATACAAAATCTTAAATCTGTGTCTCTCCTCTAAGTTTATTTTGTAAATATTTAAGTCTTATTGAGGCTTATATGTATGTGTTTGGCTTTGAGTTCTGATCTAGGGTTAGATTAAATTTTTCTCAAGGTTGGATACATGTTTATGGAATTTGTTTGAGGATTTTCTATAAGTAGGAAAGTGTTGAGTTGTTTGTATTTATCATTGAAGACCAATTCCATCTAAAAGGACTTGTATTTCATTCTATTTTTCTGATATCCTGCCCAATGGATAGGGCACTGGCCTGTATTCTCCTATCTTTTCTTTGTGTGGAATGATTGGAATCTTATACTCCTAAAAAACATAATTCATTACTAGTCTTTTTATAAGTTATTTACTTTATATGTTGTTCTACCCAGTGATGGAGAGTTAATGAATAATAGGTTGTTGTTTAGTACTTTCTCACTATTATCTATTGTTAGATCTAGTATTGAGTAAGAAAGAGAGTTATATCTATTGGATCAGGTGTACCCACCTTGGTTTTGTAGAGCTAGAAGTGAAGAGGGTAGTCTTGTCCCTATAGTTGGTCTAGTTCCTTATAGATTTCTTACATTTGGAACTAACCCCTCCTTAATATCAGTCATAGGCATATTGGTATCCCATGGAGTGTAAAATCCTATCCAGGAACCAACAGATGATCAGATTTATCACCACAAATAGAAGACAAAGAAAATGTTATGCCCCCAGTCCTTGTTTATATAGTCTAGTTTAGACATCATCGAGTCACTCAAGGAAACATAACAATAAAAAATTGATAACAAAAAAAGTTCATTATTCCTTTATAATAATCAATGTATTTTCTTTAATAATAGATAATTGTGATTATAGTGTTTAGAAACACTGTTGATTAATTTTCAAACACACATAGAAATTATTATCATTCACAGATTTCTCTTTTATCAATAAGTGGCTTACCTTTTTAGTGTTTAAAAACACCCTTATCATCATGACATAGTGTTTAGGAACACTTTTTAGGTCTAGGTATTAAGAAATACTATTTGTTGGTGGCATTGGTAAATACCTTTGTTTTTATAGTTTAACGTCTATTGTGGACTAGGGATAAATGACACCCTAGCAGAAAGTCCTAACAGTGACTTGGCAGGATGTGTGACTTTGATCATTGGCCCCTAGGAAAATAGTAAATACTTAGGACCTTAATTTAGATGGATTCCATCCTTAGGAAGATACAATTTTCTGATAGTATGCTTTAGGATTTGGTTTGTCATGAAAGTGACTGGAGGATATGTACAAACTTAAATTTACATCATCCAAGCATTCAAGCATTGTCTTGATAGATAGAGCATTGAATAAAAGTAGTGCCTATTTACTAGGTTTTCACCACTTGGGCAAACTTTTCTTTTTTTGCTATCATGGCACCTGTTTACCAGGTTTTCACCAAGACACTTTTTCTCTTTTCCATTTTTTTTGTACTTTTCTTTTTCTATTTTTTTTTTTGGACTCACCAAGGCACCTATTTACTAGGTTTTCACCAAGAGAGTCATTTTTTTAAGGACTTTTTTAATATTTTTTTATTTTTTTTAGGATCCATAGTTGTTGTTTTTGAACTTTTTTCAGGAGCTCTTTTCACTATACAAGTTCTATCTCAAGAATGTTAGGCATAAAACCTTTTCAAATGTAGAGTGTTGATTAGATCTAGTAAAACATCTCCTTCAGGTGTAGCCAACTAATAGGCTCCTGATCCAAATGTTGTAATGACAAAGGGACCCAACCAGTTGGGTTCAAATTTTCCATTTTGTTCTCGATTTCACTGATTTTTATGATTCTCTCTAAAAACTAGATCTCCTACCTAAAAATTTCTTGGTTTCACCTTCTTGTTGCATCCTCTTAACATTCTCTTTTGATAGACTTTGAGATTATCAAACGCCTATTGTCTGCACTCATCTAGCAATTCTAGCTCTTGTAATCTAGAGATTCTATAATCCTCATTAGTGACTAGATGTTTCAATGATACCCTTAGTGATGGAATCTCTACTTCAACTAGTAATACTACCTCTGATCCATAAACTAGTGTAAAAGGGGTTTCTCTAGTTGGTGTTCTGATGCTAGTTCTATAATCCCATAATGTTGGATTTATTTGTAAGTTCCAGTCTCTTCCTAATTTACTCACTATTTGATGCAAGATTTTCATAATAGTTTTGTTTGATGCTTAAGCTTGTCCATTATCTTGAGGGTAATAAATTGTCGAACAATGCTGGGTGATTTTGAATTGAAGACATAGGTCATCCATGTCTTTTTTTAAAAATTGATCCCCATTGTTAGTCACTATCGACGAGGGTATTCCATACCTATAAATGATATAGTTTAAGATAAATAGTTAACTTTGTTTTCTAGTTGCATTAGAAAGTGGCACAACTTCCACCCATTTTGTGAAATACTCAGTTGCAGTAATGATGTATTTATGTTCATTTGATGAATTTGGGTATATTTGTCCAACTAGATCAAAAGCCCATTGTTGGAATGGCCAATGTGTTATGAAAGGAATTAGCTCCCTTGCTAGAGCATGTATCAGGTTGCCATGAATTTGGCATTTCTTACATGTTTTCTAAAAAATGGATAGCATCTTTTTCCATTGTGGGTGAATAATATCCTACTCTTAAGAGTTTCTTGGCCAATAAAAAACTATTTGAGTGTGACCCACACAAACCTTCATGAACTTCCTTTAGTGTACGATTAGACTCTCCATTTTCTAAAAACCTAAGAAGCGTACCATCTAGACCATGTCTATACAAGTCATTAGCGATGATTATATAATGTGATGTTGTCCTTATAAGGCATCTCTTTTCATTTCTGGAATAGCTTTCAAGGGTTTTTTGGTCTTTTAGGTAAGAGTAGATATGGGCGTATCTGGATAAAAATTGAGTTCAAGGGCACAAACAATCTGTGATTCAGGTGATTCATAGGCTAGGAATAGGATTTCTTCCACCAAGAAGTCATAGAGAAATTGATGTTCTTCAAGTTGTAACATTGATGCTAAAGTAGCCATCGCATCCACTGCTCTATTTTATGCTCTTAGAATTTTCTCAAATGTGATGAAGACAAAGCATTTATTCAAGTCATCCACCATTATTTTGTAAGGTATTAGCTTATCATCTTTTATTTGATAGTCACCATTCACTTGATTGATAATGAGTTGTGAATCTCCATAGATGTGTAATTTGATGATTTTCCATCCTATTGTAAGTTTCAGTCCATTTACTAGAGCTTCATACTCTTATGTGTTGTTTATACATGGAAAGATCATCTTATATGCTTTTGGAATTTTATATCCTTATGGTGTAATGAATAAGCATCTAGCTCCTGGTCCTTGTTGTGTTGAAGAGCCATCAAAATACATTTTCCATGTGTGTTCTATCAAGTGCATAGTAGCTTCATCATGAAATTCAACATGTAATGGTGTATCATCTATTAATGGTGTTTCTACAAGTTGATCATCTATCACTTGTCCTTTAATGGCTTTTCTGTCAACATATTCAATGTCAAATTCACTTAGAATTAGAACCCACTTTGCTAGTCTCCCTTTCAACATTTCTTTACTCAAAAAAAAATTGAGTGGATCAATCTTAGCCACTAGTTTCACCTTATGTGCCAACATGTAATGCCTAAGCTTTTGGGAGGAAAATACCATTGCTAAGCATTCTTTTTCAATAATGGAATAGTTCAATTCATATGTGACCAAAGTTCTACTAATATAGTATATAGCTCTCTCCTTTTTAGCTTCATCCTCTTATGTAAGAAATAATCCCAATGATGTATTTGTCACTAATATGTATAACAATAAAGGTTTCCCATAGATTAGAGCCATTAGGATTGGAGGATTCATCAGATATTTCTTGAGTTGTGAAAAATTTTCTTCACATTGCTAATCCCAAATGAATGTAGTTCCTTTACGCATTATCTTTGTGAAAGATTGTGCCTTATCCACCAACTAAGATATAAACCTTCTTATGGAATTTAGCTTTCCTTGGAGCATCCTCATTTGACTAATATTTCTAGGTGGTTGCATTTCAAGATTAGCTTTCACCTTGTTGGATCCACCTTGATTCCTTTTGTTGAGACTATGAATCCTAGTAACTTTTCAGATGATACCCCAAATGCACATTTCTTGGGATTAAGCCTTAATTAAAACTATTTCATTCTATCAAATATTTTCCTAAGATATTCTATATGGGTTGTTCTTATCTTTGATTTTTCCAATGTATCATCTACATAGTCTTCCATGTTTCTATGCATCATGTCATGAAATATTGTAGTCATTTCTCTTTGATAGGCTGCACCTGTGTTTTTGAGACCAAATGGCATCACATTCCAATAGTATGTTCCCCATGTGCATATGAATGCGGTCTTTTATTGATCTTCAGGGGCAATTTTAATTTGATTATATCTAGAAAATCCATCCATCAATGAGTGCATCTCATAGCCTGTCATCAAATATACAATTAAGTATATGTTGGGAAGTGGAAAGTCATCCTTTGGGAAAGCCTTGTTTAAATCTCTGAAGTCTATGCAAACTCTAATATATTTGTCTAATTTTGAAATAAGGAATATGTTTGAAATCCATTCTGCATAGTCAATGGCTCTTATGAATCCAACTTTTAATAGTTTTTCCAATTCTGCCTTAACTAGCAATGCCACATGTGGATTCATTTTCCTTAGTTTTTAATTTACTAGTTTCACATCAGGAGAAATAGACAAGTGATGCATAATCAAATCTATATCCAATCTAGGCATATCTAAATAAGACCAAGAAAAATTGATCTTCTTTTCTTTAAAGAAACTAGTGAATTGGATCTTTTCCTCTTTTGTCAATGACTAAGCAATGTGGACTAGTTGAGGAGCTTAAGTTGCTCCCAAATTAATTGGTTGTGTTGGTTCAATCAGCACAAAGGATCTTTTTTGAAAATGGTCTAGGAGGATATCAAGAATCTCATCCTTTGGTGCCTCTAGGAGGTTTTCACCATCGGATGCATCTTTTTATTTTTCTCTTTTTGAATCTGATACTCCCACTAAGTGGTTTTCACCATCATATTTATTGTTCTTTTTGTTTTTAGTTTTGAGACTGAGAAACTTGATATCCTCCATAGTCATGGTTTCATTCTTTACACTGGTGGAAGAAAGGAAAGGTTCACAAGTGTTTAGGTAACAAGCTAGAGAATAGTCATTGTCAAAAGATAATAGGCTTTTGGTTGTAGGCTCATTCCAGTCTATTAGTTTAGGATGTATTAAGGACAAAGATTCAATGGGTTCAAGAGCCAAAACCACATTATTATCAATGTCATTAACTTGCAAGATGTTTTCCATTACGTTTTATTCTAAATGGATGTTAGAATTATTAGATTCATTATCATTATTATTAGAGTTCATGTTAATGTTATGTACGTCTAACTCTAGTGACCTAGCATTAGAACTCTCTCCTTCTTCAATTAAGACTCTAGGAGCATATTTATGTATCAAATCAACTTCTATATCCATTGTAGCTTTAGAAAGGATATCTCATTCATATTCATGTGAGTCTATGTGACTATCATCTGAAACCCACAAGAAGTGAGCAATAGTCATCAGTATTTTATCTTCTTCATTAGCATTATTCTCTTCTTCTTGAAATGGTTCTTGTGAATTTATCATTTTTGGTTCTTCATCAAAGTGAGGTGTGTCAAAAATAGGAAGTCCTTGTTCTTGTTCTCTTTCAGGTTCTTTGGTTTGTCCTTCTTTTTGTTCTTGCTCAAGATTGCTGCCAGTTTCTGATAACGAATCTCCTTGTAAGACCAACAACCTTTCATAGGAAATAGGTTGTCCTTCCACTTCTTCATTATCTAAGTCTCTTGATCTGTCAAATACAAGACCACTTTTTGCTACAAGATGAGATGTTTCTTCATTGAAGCCTAATCCAGTTTTGTCCTTCGGGTTTTTGAAATCAATATGTATAGGTTCCACAAGTCCTTATTTTATTTTTCCCAATGGTCCTTTGCCTTTGTAATCCATTTGTTTCATGATCTCATATCCTTTTCCATATTTTTTTGTAGCTATCTCAACATGTTTGATATTTCCATCTTTTGCATTTTCTATATAGAGCCATTGCAAGATAACTTTCTCTTTGTTTTCTTCTTCAAGGGATACCTTTGCTTTGACCATTCCTATTCCTTCATATATTGTTAGAGAACTACCATTAGAAGTTTTAAATGTAGGTAGAGGTCATCCTTGATACCTAGGAGATATGGGGAGAACTATTAGAGACATTGCAGGATCTATCTTCTATTCACCCATACTAATTTTTTGAATGTTGATATTTTTAGCAAAGCTTCGCAAAACCATTTCCTTGGAGGTCTCTACTTTATTGGAACTTTCTTTATTGTGTGGGACCATTCTCTCTATTTGTTTAAGACTATTACAAGGATATGTTGTATCAGCTATAATAGTCACCTCCACTCTATTATGAGGAAATTTTATACACTGGTGATACGTAGAAGGCATAGCTTGCATTGAATGTATCCATGGCCTTCCAAGAAGAATGTTATATGTGAGTGGTAAATCAAGGACTTGACATATCACATCTCTTTCCATTGGTCCCACTCTGATAGGTAAAACAATCAATCCTTTGGAGGATCTCTCTTCTTCATTGTAAGATTTGATTATTATCTTCCTTCTAGGATCAATGGCATGTTTAGAAAATCCCAGTTGTTCTACCAAATTATACGTGCATATGTTCAATCTAGTGCCTCCATCTATCAAGACATGCTTGACATGATGTTTATGAATAAGAACCTCTAGATGCAATGATTGATTATGTGGATGGCTCAATGATTTATCATCTTCCTCAAAGAAAGATAGGTAATATGGAGAATTCAGGTGACCAACCATAGTTTGGAATCTATCCACATCTAGGTCCTTTGGTACATTATTATTAAGCAAGGCTTGATCAAGGACCTCCTTATGACTAGAAGAGACTTTCAATATCTCTAGAATGGAAATTTGAGCTAGCGTTCACTACAATTGGTCTACTAAATTAAACTTTTCAGGTAATGCCAGTTGTTTAGATGTCTTTTTTGTAGCTGGTGTGTTTTATGTTGAAGATCCTTTGAGAGTGATCTTAGCTTGATTTCTTGTTACAACATTAGAGGAATCAGTTTGGTTTTGGACTAATTTTAGAGTAATCACATGGATGGAGGGTTTGCATGGTTCCACTATTTATAGCTAAACATGGACCTCTAATCTAGCCATTTACACAACATAGTCATTGCTCGATCATCGAATCATGAAGATGAGTATGAATTACTCAATTCACAAGATTCTATCGATTCGACCTGTTGCCTCCTAATTAGCCAAGGTGTTTAAATTACTCTCAAAATGAGAGCCAACAACCAAAAGACCAAACTAATATGAAGGATTTTTGAAAGCTTGAAAGATGAACAAATTGCAATTAATCTAAGATGAAGATGCAATTAATCTAAGAATGAAGTGCAGATTTTAATCTAAGAACTTAAAAAGAGATATGAGAATTAAGCTAACAACAAATAAGAAAACTAATTTAATATGAGAATGCAATTAACTAGAAATGGAAATTAATCTAATTATGCAATAACAAAGCTTGGAAGCATGAAAATTGAGACTAAATTTGACTATAGTTTTGATACTCTCACAATTGCCTTCTCAAAATTAGAAAATGAGGTTCATAATATAGACAAGCCCAGTGGAAGGATGAAGAGTTTCTTGAAATGAAATGACTGACTCTTCATTTCCAATTGAGACAAATATTGAAGGATTATTTAATTAAAAGAATGAATTATTGTCACATATGGGTGACCCTTCAAATAATTTGAATTGTTAAATATAAATAAAGATAATCCATTCAAATAACAAAATACTATTAATTCCTTTTATGTGTATTAGCTAAAGGGGGTGGATTTAATTTAATTTAAAGCACTTAGGACTTTAGAATTAAATTAATTTATCATAGGGATTATTTAGATAATAAAGTAGAATACTTAGGAATTAATTATAGTGAATGATTATTGCAAAATTAGGGTTTTCTACATTTGGCACCAAGTCAAATAAAGTCAGGTAGGAGAGAGAAAATTGCCTAGTAAAATAGGACTTTAATGATGTAAAATTAAAGAAATGCACCAAAATTGATTGAAATTATAAGGTGCCAATTTTGGGGTATTACATTTTGCCCCTCTTTGAATTGATGTGCGAACAGTGAGTTGATTCAAAGAATAGTCCGATGTGACAGATGATGAGCGTTTCAGAAGTCGAGGTTAGATTGCCAAGACACCTATCAGATTGAGATGTAAAACCAACTTCAAAATGAAGTATGATTCTCTAAAGTCTAAGTTAGATTGTGAAGACAACAGTCTAAGGACAACTTGAGAGAAGACTGGAATCAGGGTTAGATTTCCCTAATGCCCATTAATCAAATGATGATAGATGCATATTTAGGACTAATCTCTAGAATCAGGGTTAGATTTCCCTAATATGAAGCTTTAGCCCTCTGAGACCTAGGTTAGATTGCCCCAATACCTAATGAGATTTTGAGAACCATCTCTAGAATGAAGCTTGATCCTCGAGGATCCGAGTTAGATTGCTCAGATACCTAAAAGATAGATGATAAGATGACAAGATGCAAGGCACAAATATGCCCCTAGCGATGAGGACTTTGATTTAGATTAGATTGATATGAGACTGGTTTGACAAGATTCAAATGATGCAATCATCCTACCCCCTTAGGAGCGAAATCAAAAGATGACATATCAGAAGGATGATTGACAACAAGAGGTTGCAGAATAGAAGTAATCAGACTAGATTCAAGAAGGTTTAGAAGCAATTTGGAGCAATTCAAAGGCCTTGTTGACCAAGTTTGACCATGGTTGACCATGGTTGACTATATTTGACTAGAGTTGACTTTAGATCAAAACATTAAAGATCTTGAGAAAATGATGATGAGACAAGATTTCAGCAAGAAAATGCCACCAGAAGGTTGACTACACAAGCGGCTGATCTTGATGGTCCCAAAATTTAAAACATGATTTTGAGCTATCCAAAGATGTTAGATTTTGATTGTGATCTCAAAAATGGATTCAAAGTAGTCGATTTAGCCAAGGGTGCAATTTTTGCACAAAACAGAGCACTGTAAAAAATTAGGTCAAAAGCTATATCAGGCCCGAAGGGGTCATTTTCAATTCATTATTCACTTTGTCTTCTTGCAAATTTGAGAGCTCTGAGAGAGAATGGAGGGTGTTCCAATGCATACACATTGATTCGAGTGCTCCCAATGACACAGCTGACCACCAGAGTATGACCCACCTATGAGTAGTCGATAAACCATCCTGCATTTTAAATGTTAATGCTTTTTGGGTCGATTAGGTTAGATTTAGCATCTTTAGGCCTAGTTCTTCAATTCGCACACAAGGAAATAGTTTCATCATGGGGGTTAGGGCATCCTCACATTGGGTGGCTTTGTGTTCTCATGTGAGCCACTGGAAGATGCCATGTGAAATTTCATCCTAGTGGTGAAATCTCACGCAAGATAGGATCTTGTCTCGCCTGAAAAGTTGTTGTAGTTTGTAGAATCTTTGCCAAATTTGCATGAAATCAGCCAAGTAGAGCATCGTAGAGTTGTGTTTAGGATAGATGCATCACTTCATTTGTTGTTGTTGCTCTAAAAATCACCATGTTGAGATACTAATCTAATGTCATCACTTTCTTTGCAGGTTGACTTCCTAGATGTCGCATTCTGGTCACACCACCCAGTCATCACCACATTAGTATAGAGATTGACCAATGCTAAGGGTTCCCACATTGATGGACTAGGATTGATGTACTTTTCTGATATACTTGACATTCAAGTAAATCATAGTCTTCTAGATGCACTTCTCAAGCATTTTCATTCAGAGATGCACATTTCATTTGTCAATGGGGGAGATGGTAGTCACTCCCAAGGATGTCTATCAGATACTGAGGATGCCCTTCCACGATGCCCGTGTTGAGTATGACATATAGTTGAGGGAAAGTACACTAGCATTGAGGGCCATATTTAGAGATGAGTTAGTAATGGGTTAGGCCATCTCATGGGATGAGCTGGTCAATAGATATGGTAGTGCTCACCGATTAGCAGTCATTTTAGCCATGTTCCTGAGTTGTTACTTGGTTCTAGATTGGGGACAACACAAATTGAAGTGTGGCTAGGGATGGATGTTGTAGTGGATACTAGATAGGCTAGCTATCAGATTTGGATGGGGCAAGTGCATGCTCACACATATGTACCATGAGATGCACGAGGCCATGTATAAGAGTGCAAAGACCATGGCCACTAGAGTTTTTGTATTGCAGATTTGGGCCTAGGAGCATCTCCCTATTTGTAGGCTGATATTTCATGATACATGACAACCCCTCGAGCCCTACATTTATAGATATGCAGGCCCTATGACTCAACCAGAACTGGGTAAGACCAAGCAGTAGCATGGGAAGTTAGATGATATGGAAGTAGTTGTGTGGAGGCCTAAGGTAGCCACAAAGCCATGGGATGATGCTTGACAGGAGCTTTCACACATGTTTGTCTCATGTCTACTGATTGGATGTATTATTTCTATCATTGAGCACTTCTTACTCACACATATAATGAGGCGGTTTGGGAGATAGCAAGACATCTCCCAAGAGTATGCTACATATGCTCACTTTGTCAATGAGATGAAGAAGGGCTAGCAGCCTAGGTTAGATTAGGGAAGATGCATGATTGAGGCACAATTACCTCTAGCTCATTGGGACTACATGATGGATGTCACCAATGTAGGGATGACACCTGCATATCAAGATTACTTCTTGGTGCACCCCTTCTCAAGGTTCATAGATCTTCTCAGCATGGGCCAAGGGGTGTAGCAATAGCCTACATAGCAAAAGTAGTAGTAGGTACCTACCCAACAATAGATACTAGTATAGCAACCCAGACAATAGCAGGTTGCACAATAGGGGCCATAGCAGTAGCAACAAAGATAGAGGGTACTGAGGCTGAGGATAGGGTAGATGGACATCCCTCCTAGGACTATGGGATCAAATTTAGGTTCAGGGAGTAGTGGGACCCAATAGAGGTCCACCAAGTAGAGGATAAGGGATACCTCTCAGAAGCTACATCCTGACAATGGGGCATAGGATGATGTAGATACATCAAATCAAGTTGTACAGGGGCTACCTTAGATAGCATAGGTATAGGAGGCTCTCAAAAAGAGCCAAGAGAGAGTCTGGTAGGTACATTGAGAGAGGGATGACTTCCACACATAGGTCATCATCCAAGAGACATGGGTAGCTGAGAGAGAGCGAGAGATCAGAGAGCTCCAAGAGGAGCTGGCAAGGTCACAGCTACATACTAGATATGAGTCTACTCAAGCAGCTTACTATTATGCAACATATGTTGGTGTTGTTCTAGATCTATCAGATTAGTTGCCTCCATTTTCTAAGTATGCCAGAGCAACACAGGGACCTCCATAGAGACCTCCATAGGGACCACCACCATAGAGACCACCACCTCCTCCTCCTCCAAGTGGTGATGGGTAGAGTTAGCCCATTTTGACATTCATATTGTAGCCCATATTTTGATACTGTGCTCAAGTAGCACCGTTCTTTTTGTACATGACATTGATTGACCTTGAGATATATATGAGATCGCCTCTTTGATATCATTGTAGTTGTTTATATATTTCTTTAATGTTGATGTTCATGTTTTATGAGATGTTTCCTAGATGATGTAGATGTATGTATTAGATATGTATGAGATGCACATGCTTTCTTTTATGATGGTATATGAATATGTAATGTGAAATGTGATGATAGATGGTAGATGCATATGTAGATGTAGAATGTATGCATATAATGAATGAAATGTGAAATATAGAATGTAATGTATGATTTGATTTATGCTTATTATGGATGCACATGTATATGGATATGTGGTACTAATCATCTCATGCGAGATGTAGCAATATATGACAAGTACTAACCAAAAGAATGCTTCAAAGATTGAGAGTGAGGACTGGACACTTATGTAGCCAAGACAAACTTGGGACAAAAGATGAGAACCTTTGATGAATAGATAGAAGAAGATAATCAAGAGAGCACCAAAACATTGTCTCAATGCAAGCCTAGAATGAAAATGCAAGCCTAAACTAGATGCAAACCCTAGGACTTGGTTGTTGGACTCACTTTGTTATCATCATAGATTTTTTAGCAATAGACAATCAAAGGATGTCATACAATCCTCATTGACATTGCAATTATGAGAATATGAATATGACATAAGTCTTAGATTTGTCAGAATGAGATGTAAGCATTAAGGCACAAGAAGCTAGAATGAACACCTATTCCTTTTGATTTAGCAAGTTAACATAAGCATCAAAGCATAATTACTAGAATGACTTGAATGTTTCTTGCATACAAACATGCCAGACACACAAGAGTTCCTTTCTTTGCTAAATAATGCTTGCAGTGACCCTTACATTCACTTAGCAGGACGATCATTTACAATTTCACCTGTAGCAGAAAGAAGTCACTCAAAATAGACAAGGAGAATAACCAACCTCACCAAAGTGTCCATATAAAAGGAGTTGAGGTACACATGGCCATCCAACACAAGATGAATGGCCAACACAAGATGAAGGCTCTCATAGTGGACACCCCTCTTATATGGATTCATTGGATCATTGGAACTAAACTAGAAAATAGAAAGCAAAGAAAAGATCATGCCCCCAATCTTCGCGTTTCTCAATCAAGAAAAACATCTTAAATTCACTTGAGGGTAAATGATAAAGAAACAAAAAAAGCACTCAAGGGAAAAGCTCAGTACACCTTTGAGAGTTACAAATCTAGTTTCAATTTTTAGTTTAAGTGGATTGATGTCAAATCGGAAGTGTACAATGTTCAAAGTCTTAACAAGATAGCAATAGCAGGCAGACACAGTGAGAACCACTCATGACCATCGCAAGAGATGAAGTCTCAAGAAGATAAATTAGAGCACTAACCAAGCATCAATAGGCAAATGCAATGAGAACCACCGATGACTGATACAAGGAAGATTCTCAAAAGAGAGAACCAAGCATGAATGAAACATCAACAGGCATATGCAATGAGAACCACTAGTGACTGATGTAAGGAAGAGATCCTGAAAGAGGGGTTTGATAGAGAGCTAGGTATATGTAGATAGGCATAATGAGAACCATTGATGACTAATCCATGAGAGATCCTCAAGGAGAGAAATCTCAAAAGGTATCTAGGCATCAGTAGGTAGACGTGGTGAGAACCACTAGTGACTGATGCATGAACAAAACTTTTGAAAGCAATAGGACAATGCCCCTTAGACCAAGAAGATGCCCCCAAGTGTGACTAGTTTCAATCCATGAAGAGTCGAGCATAATCTCAAAGATAGGTGAAAGTGAATGCATGAGTAAGAAAATCAAAGCAGGAAATGAACTAAAGTAGTAAACCAGAAAGCAAACTAAAGAAGGACAGCAAGAGCCAAGCGGTGTTGCAATAAGTATACCATTGGGAAACAAGAGGCACCTATTTACCAAGTTTTCACCATCTTGGTAGAGATTCTATTTTTTCTACCATGACGCTTGTTTGTGAGGTTTTCATCAATGGCACATTTTTTGTTTTTCAATTTTTTTTGTTCTTTTCTCTTTTTTTTTGTATTTTTTGAATATTTCATTTTTTTTGTATTTTTTCAAATTTTCTATTTTTTTGAGTATTATCAAGGCACCTGTTTACTAGGTTTTCACTAGGATAATAGATATATCAAAGCACCTATTTACCTAGTTTTCACTAAGATAATCATTTTTTTTAGGACATTTTGCAATTTTAGGATTTTTGACAATATACCATTTTTTTGGATTTTTTCAAGATCAATAAGTATGTACATGAGCATACAGGAAATGTCTTAGCTATAGAATCTCTTCAGGTGTAGAGTGTTGATATTCTCTTTGAGCTATTCTCCTTTAGTAGTAGACAATTGATATGCACCAAACCCAAATGCTGTAGTGATACCATACGAACCAAGCCAGTTTGGTTCAAATTGCCCTTTTTGGACCTATTGCTACTAATTTTTGGGGTTTTTTCTAAGAATGAGATCACCCACTTGGAATTACCTTAGTCTAACTTTCTTGTTGTAGGCTTTAGACATTCTCTTTTGGTATGCTCGAAGATGATCCAACACCACTTTTCGATGTTCATCCAGTAACTCTAGCTCTTGTAGCCAAGATATTCTATTTTCTTCATCAATGATGAGGCTCCTCAGAGAGACTCGCAATGTAGGAATCTCAACCTCAATAGGAAATACTACATCTACTCCATAAACCAAGGAAAAGGGCATGGCCCATGTTGGTGTTCAAATGCTTTTTCTATAGGCCCATAAAGCCTAATTAATCTAGAGGTGCCAATCTCTACTAGATTTATGAACTGTTCTATGCAAGATTTTGAGAATTGTCCTATTAGAAGCTTCTACTTGTCCATTACCTTGGGGATAATAGGTAGATGACCAATGCTAAATGATCTTGCATAAGTCTTTCATGTCCTTGTTCTTGAATTATCCCCCGTTGTTAGTGATAATGGATGAGGGTACACCATATCTACAAATGATATAATTTAGTATAAACATAGCCACGAACTTTCCATCAGCTATAGTCAGAGGCACTACCTCAACCCACTTAGTAAAATAGTCTGTAGTTGTGATGATAAAATTATGTCCTATTGAAGAAGAAGGATGTATCTGACCCACCAAATCAAAGGCCCATTGCTAAAATGGATAGAAACTAATGAATGGGATGAGCTCCTTGGTAGGAGCATGGATCATATTTCTGTGAAATTGGCACTATTTATAAGCTTTGGCATATTGGACAGCTTCTTTCTCCATATCTGGCCAGTAGTAACTAGCTCTAATAATTTTATGAGCTAACATCAAACCACTCGAATGAGACCCACAAATACCTTCATGTACCTCAGGTAATGCATGTTTGGACTCATCAGGTTTTAGACACCTAAGGAGGGTACCGTCTAGACCCCATCTATACAAGTCATTTGCTATGATGACATACCATGAAGCATTACGAATTAGGTGACATTTTTTATTCTGAGTATAGGTTTTGGGAATGATTTGGTCATGGAGGTAAGAATAGATATGGTGGCATTAGGACAAATCATGTCCAATGACTGATCAGATCATCCTAGATTCAAGAATTTCATAGGTTGGGTAGCATAATGTCTCCACCAGGAATTCATGTCTAAAGTTGTTTTCTGGCATCATTAATATCAAGGCAAGAGTGGCCATAGCATTGACTTCTTTATTTTCTACCCTTGGAATTTGCTGGAAAGAAATGTGTGCAAAATACTATTTGAGATCATCTACCATTCATTTGTAAGGCACTAGCTTGTCATCTTTTTTTTGATAGATATCATTAACTTGGTTGATGACTAACTAAGAGTCTTCAAAGACCTTGAGCTCATCCCTACGCCATTCAATGGCTATCTTCATACCATTGATAAGAGCTTCATATTCAGAGATGTTGTTTGTGTAGGGAAACAACATTTTATAAGCTTTGGGCAATGAGTATCTTTGAGGTGTTATAAACAAAATGCCTACAACTGATCCTTGCTAAGTGAATGATCCATCAAATAACATGCTCCAAGCTTGATGTGTGAGAAGCATGATGGGTTCATCTAGGAATTGAATGTTTAAAGGTTGGTGATCTTCAAGAGGAGCTTCCACCAACTGATCAGCAATTTCTTGTCCTTTAATATCTTTTCTTTCCACATAATCAATGTCAAATTCACTGAGTATCATAACCCATTTTGCCAGTCTACCCGTGAGGGCAGCCTTGCTCAGTAAGTACTTTAGTGGATCAATTTTTGCAATGAGCCTTGTAGTGTGAGCAAGCATATAATGCCACAATTTTTGTGAAGCAAACACTACTGCTAGACAAGCTTTTTCAATGATAGAATAGTTCATTTCATAAGAAACCAATGTTCTGCTAATATAATAAATGGCTCTCTCTTTATTGTTCTGATCCTCTTGAGCTAGGAGAGCACCCAAAGATGTGTTCATGGTTGAGATGTATAGTATGAGCAGCTTCCCATGAATAGGGGGCATCAATATAGGTGGATTAGCAAGATACTATTTAATTTGAGTGAGTCCCCTATCACATTCTTCATTCGTCATTCCATTCATAAGTCACACCCTTATGCAAAGTTTTAGTGAATGGTTGTGACTTGTCAGCCAACTAGGAAATAAAGTGTCAAATAGATTGTAGCCTTCCCTGAAGTCCTCTCATCTAACTAATGTTCTTAGGTGGAGGCATGTCCATAATAGATTGAAATTTCTTAGGATCAACCTCTATGCCTTTAGCTGAAATGATGTAACCCAAGAGTTTCCCAGAAGTGACACCAAATGCACATTTTTTGGGATTAAGTCTGAGACTAAATTGTTCCATGTGGTTAAGTATGGGACCCAAATCTATAAGATGAGTTTTTCACTGTATGCTTTTGTCCAAAGTGTCATCCACATAATCTTCCATTGTTTTATGCATCATATCATGGAAAATGGTAGTGACAGCTCTCTGATATGTTGCTCCAACATTCTTAAGCCCAAAGGGCATGACATTCAAGTAGAAAGTCCCCTAAGAACACATGAAAGTGGTCCTTTCTTGATCTTATGGTGCAATTTTTATTTGATTATAGCCAGAGAATCCATCCATCAAGGAATACATTTCATAGCCTGTTGTCATATCCACTATCATGTCAATATTGGGCAATGGGAAGTCATCTTTTGGACATACCTTATTTAGATCCCAAAAGTTTGTGCACACACAAATGGATTTATCATTTTTGGTGACTAGAAAAATATTTGAAATTAACTCTACATAGTCAATAGTCCTTATGAAACTAGTGTTAAGAAGCTTTTCTAGCTCTTCTTTGACTAAAAGTGCCACGTGTGGATGCATTTTTTGAAACTTCTATTTGATAGGCTTAATACCTAATGAAATGGACAAATGGTGCATGATTAGATTGGGGTCCAATCCAGGAATATCAGAGTAAGTCCATGCAAATTTTATTTTCTTTCTTTTAAAGAAGCTAGTAAACTCTTCCTTATGTTTTGCAGATAATGACTGTGCGAGATGAATAATTTGTGGAATAGCCTCTGTACCCAAATTCACTGGTTGTGTTGGCTCAATCAACACTAATGATCTCTCTTGAAAGTGGCTTAGGAGTGTATCAAGTATCTCATCCTTGGGTGCCTCAGAGAGGTTTTCACCCTCAGATACATCTTTTATTTTTACTATTTTTGTCTTTGATACTGCCACAATGTGGTTTTCACCATCAGAGCATCTATTTTTTCTTCTTTTAATTTGTTGACTAAGATACTTGATATATGCCTATGTCATGCTAAAACTACCTTCACTGGTGGAGGACATTATAGGTTCAATAGCATGGAGGTAATAGGCTAGAACGTAATCATTCTAGAATGTTAGGACTTCATTGGATGAGGAGGGGGAGTTCTAGTTTATCAACTCGGGATATTTGAGTGAGAGAGAAGTAGTGGCTAGTTTAATTGTGTTCATAGTATAATCATCAAAAGCATGAATGAGCAAGTCAAGACCTAGAGTGATCTTATCCAAAGGAGCATTCAAATCCCTATGAAACCCCATGTTAGAAGTAGAGGACATGTTAACACTAATGGCATCTAATTTGTGCATCCTAACACTAGACCCTTCACCTACTTTGAGAAGGTTTTCATATACATGAACAACATCTATATCTACATCAAAAGTAGCATCAGATAGAGAGTCAAACTCATACTCATGCGAGTCAATGATGCTTGATATGGGAATTTCATCAGCACTGGCTGTATCATCTGACTCATCTTCATTCCTTGTGGCATTAATGGTTTGCTAAATTTGATCTTGTTCAAATCACTTTTGGAAAGATGGTGGTATGTATTATTTTCCCTGAAAGCTAGCATTGTCAATTTGAGTTTATCTCCATTGGTCATAGGTGAGTATATGCACTGAAGCAGTCTCATTTGAGTCACTATCAGTCCCTTTAGATGAATAGGTATAATAGGCTCATCTAGTTCTACAAAGAGTGCAACAAATTCTGGAGGAATAGGATATGGGAAAGTATCCTCATTAGAGCCATTCTCTGATTTATCAGCTGAAATAGTGATTTCAGGTTCTGGTTGATATTTTGGTTCTGGTTCTAGTTCTGGTTCTGGTATGAATTTTTTGATCCCTAGATGAAACGAGATTTTCTTGAAGCTGAGACCAGAAGTGTCTTTGGTCCTATGACATGTGGCTTCAATTGGTTTGAGCAAGCCATTGTCATTAACTCCTATAAGGCCACTTCCTTTGTATCCAAAGCACTTCATGATCTTGAAGGCTTCACTGTAGGGCTCTTGTTCTAAGTCACGTGCAGGAGTGATTTTTTCATCTTTTTATTTTCCTTTGTAAATCCAAGCTATGATAGCTCTTTCTTCTTCCTCATCCTCTAGGGGTGTTTTAGCCTTGCTAAAGGCACCATCATAGACTATCTAAGGAGAGCTAGCAACAAATTTTTTATTCTCATAAGGTCTCCCATAAGAATGTGGGGATGGAGGTAGAGCTACTAATGATAGCATAGGTTCAATTTGATAGTCTCCCATGCCTGTATCTTTAAGTGTCAGAGTCTGTTCCATTTCTTTGAACTTATCATCATAGAACTCAGTAGACTCTCTATTAACTAGAACAAAACTATCTGCAAATTGCATGAGGGTATTGCAAGAATAGTTTGTGCTGGCAGGCACTATCACTTCTGCACCATGAAAAGGAAACTTGATGCATTGGTGATATGTAGATGGGACCGCCTACATATCATGAATCCATGGTCTTCCCAACAATATGTTGTAAGCAAGAGGAATATCAAGAACTTGAAAAGTAACATCTCTCTCAACAAGGCCAACATAGATTGGCAGCACAACTAAACCTTTGGATTTTTGTTCTTCTTCATCATAAGCTTTAATAGTAATCTTCTTGTGGGAATCTATACAATCCTCATCATAACCTAGCTGGGTGAACAACTTAGTAGAATAGATATTGAGACTAGTACCATTGTTTATGAGCACTGGGTGGACACACTTAGGGCCTATCATGACTTCTATATGCAAGGGAGCATTATGTGGATGGCTCAGAGAGTGATCATCTTCTTTGGAGAAGGAGAAATAATGAGGCAAGGTCAAATGACCCACCATAGATTGGAACCAGTCGAGATCAAGATCTTTGGGGATGTTTGCCTTAGTGAGGGCTTTATCTAGAATCTGCCTATGAGTAGGTGAGATCTTCAATAGCTCAAAAATGGTGATTTGAGCATTGGTTTGTTGAAGCTGATCTAAGATGCTATAACTAGTAGTGCTAGGTGTAGGGATAGATTTTGAGGTTTTTTTGGTAGGACCAACAACAATCTTATCCATAGTTTGTTTTAGATCAGATACAAGAGGATTAGGACCTTTCAAAATAACCCTTCCATGTGATCGAGTAACAACATTGGCACAATCTTGAGGTTGTTGAAATCCTGAGGTTGTTCAGATCCAGACGAATGAGACATGGAACTATGCAAGATGAAAGGATTCTTACGTTTGGGAGCACCGCTGCTCCCCTTGAAAGTAATCACATCACAATACTCAACTTCAATGGGTTCAATCATGTTGATGACATTATCATTGGTGGTATATGTATACTTAACATTGGCATTGGTATTCTTAGCTTTGGAAGACTTGCCTTTCTCATGAGGAGGGAAGGGATGCTTAAATGCCTAATGATCTAAATTCTTGTTATGGTTTTCCAAAACAATGTCACTGTTATCAATTAGATCTTGAACCTTATGTTTCAGATGGAGACAAGTAGAACTCTTATGACCAATGTTTTGGTGATAGTCACAATATGTGTTGTCCTTCCACCAATGAGGTCGTGGTTGTGGGTCGTAGAGATACTTTTCCAAATGAGTAAGTATCTAATTCTACACAAGAGTTTTATAGACCACATCGGGAGGATCTCCCAAAGAAGTGAATTCATGCTTGGGTCAAGAGGCCCAAGGTTTTTTCTTAGAAAATCTTGAAGTTTGCTGATTATCCATTGTGGTCTTTTCAACAGCTTTAGCCGCTTGTATACTAGAAGTAAGATTAAAAATAGAATTTGAAGGCTTCATGGTGACATTGTCAACCACTCCATCATTTACAACATCCCTTTTTTTGTTAACAGCCTTTCCTTTGTCCTTGTTTGAGGAAAATCCTTATTTTTTTTCCTTATTCAAAGTTAACTCCCCTTTCTTAACCATAAATGCCTCTATCCTCACAGCTTGCTTAATCATGTTGTCAAAAGTCAAAGGACCTTATAGTTGCACTTGATATCCATAATCTAGGACAAGATTGTCCAAAAAGATGTCAAGTTTCTTAGACTCAGGTAATTTGCAAGGATACTTCATGCAAAGTTGTCTCCACCTTTGGAGAAAAGACAAGAAAGGCTCTCCCTATCACTGTTTTAGATTACACAAATCATAGATATTGATAGGATGTTGAATGTTGTGTGAATAATGTCGAAGGAATAGATTAGCAATCTCATCAAAAGTCTTGATTCCAAGGGGTAATCAATAGAACCACTCCATAGTTGACCCTCCCAAGCTATGGGGAAAGAGTCACATAAGATAAGTCTGATCATGTATGAATTCCATGGACAAAGTGCCAAATTCACTCAAGTGATCTTGGGGATCAGTAGTAACTATGTACTTGTCATATTTAGGCAACTCCACTCCTTTTGGAAAAGGAGGCATGTGAATACTCTTGTCAAATGGAAAAGCGCATATGCTATCCATTGTGAATTGTTGTGTGGGCTTATCCATTTCCTTTGCAAATTTTCTAATCTGGTCTTGAATATTCTAAATCATCTTTTGTAATTTGGTGGTTTTAGTCTCTTCTTCTTTAGCCACAAGCAATTCAACTTGGTAGTTTGAAGGTAATTTGGCCCCTTGTTGGGCCAAATCAAGAAAGTACTTCTCCTTTTCCTCTAGAAGGAGGATTTCTATCATTTTGATAAGACTCTTATTATCTTTAGTAGCATCTATATCATTCTGAGTTATCACATCATCTTCATTACCAAGGATCTCATAAATGCTTAGGATTTGGTCTTGTTGTTGATCATCTTGGTCTTGATCATGTGGAGGAGGGTGATAGTGATATGGTTGTCAATCACCTTGAGATTTATTTCAGGATTGATCATCATTGTGAGACTGATTTTGGTCATGTTGAGATTAACCATAACATTGGTTATTTTGAGGTTGTTCATGAGTCTGATTGTACTCACCTTATTGGAAATCAAATGGGCCTCCCATCATGTCAGTGTGGGATTGTGTAGCATGTCTAGACTCAAGGAAATGATGTGAATGATGTCAAAATGGCATGGCTAAGGTAATCTTCGGTGCATGAATAGGATCAAAATGGTCAATTGGCTTGAGATCATCAATAGGCTTGGCCCAAGAGAGTGGCTTGAGATCATCAAAGTCTTGTCGCTCTAGGAAAAATGGGTTATGCTGCTTTGGGAACAATAATTCAGGTTGACTTTGAAACAAAGGATTAAAGCACTATTGGAATACTAGTTTCTGATCCAGACTAAAATCTATAGTAGGAGATGAAGATAAAGATTCAGGAAAACTTTCTATCAAGATTCTCAGTGAGGGAGAACATGAGGACTCCTCTTGATACTCAAGTTGAATAATAGGTTCAGAGTGACCTCTACTTTGTCTGATTCCACAAATGGGGAAAGTGTTGCCACTTCTTGTCATAAGAGGCATAGATGAAGATGCAACGAGAGAAGACTTGGGATAATGCTAGAAGTCTATCTCTAAGATAACAAAAAGGAGATAAATGGCTAGAACAGCCAAGATGTGAGATGGACCTAGAACGAATCATCAAGAGAATGGCTAGAATAGCCAAGATAAGACTATCATGATGTGAGGTACAAAAGCATAAACAGATAAGGTAAACAAAGGAGAGACAAAATGAGTCAAAGAAATAATCGATCGATTCTCAACTTGAGACAATTAGTTTCTGACAATAAACAATAGGGGAAAAAGTAGATAGACCCCAAGCAAAAATTAGATTGGGAAGAAGTTTGACCAATCAATGGGAAATAGCTTGCTATTTTTTAAAATAGGGTACAGGTTCACATGAGAAAGTGCAGGGTTGCATGAGAAAATTCCAAGCTTCATGCGAGAGAATGTTATCTCACGTGAGAAAATGCTCAGTTTCTGAAACTTCAAGCAGGAAAATACCAGTGTTCGATAGTTCAACATAGATTTTGAGATAAAAGATAGGTTTTAGGACATAGCGCAAATAGTTCTCACATAGATAATCTAGTTTTTAGATAGTTTGAAGGACAGTTTAATCAACAATCTCAGTTTGAAGGTTTCAAGCATTCATTTACAAGCATGAAGGTTTAGATCAAGCAATAGTGACACAAGAAGTAGTTGCAAATAGACCTACCAAGGACAAAGAAACTTGGTAGTATCATGGGAGTCTTTGTTTAATCATGATGGACAAGTTTATGACTTGAAACAAACACTTAGTTATCCCTACAAAAGAAATGGTAGAGAAGACAAAATCTATGCCTCATAGCTTATGCGCATGCATTCACCTCACACAGTAGTGTCACCCCCTAGAGGGCACCCATGTTTTTGGTGTTTCCAAGGACTCAATAATATATGTTTAAAGGTTACCCTTGAATTAGGGGCCAGTGTCATATACCACCTTCAAACATCTAGGTCCATGCCTATGGTGAGAATCTATAGGAGAGATTCTTCCCCCTCCCTACGCAAAGATTATGTCTCCTTTCAAAGGTGATCCAAGTAGGCAACTAACTAGGGAAATTTTTTAGTGGGCTTCCATTCACACTAACCTTTCATGCCCCTAATATAGGGCTAAGGCCTCACAATGACACCAACACCTGAAAGTCATACACCCGCAGAAGCAAGGCTAGGAGTGACACCGCTTAGTACAATAGACATAGCCTTCTCAAGATGATAGTCAAAATCAAGAGAAGGAATTTAACATGGCTTTGGAGTCTTTAGACTCAATAAATAATTCTTTATTATAGTGAGGTGGAATCACTGAAAATAGGTGTGTACTCACTTGGGTCATTCCTAGAGGTTCAACTTCCAGCAGACCCTCTAAAGGTGACTCAGAACTTGGCTCGAACTTGAGGGTCAAATTTTCTTATTCTCTCAAAGAGAGAAGAACATACTTCTCTACCTCTTCACCTTACCCAAACACACAAGACATATTCATCATCGAGCTAGTTTCACTCCGCCAAATCCACAAGCTTTTGGGTTTCTGGTTCTCTCAAAGAGAGAAGAGAATAATCCCCTAACAAGTAGATGTGCTAAAGATTCACTACCTTGCTTTGCTTCCCCAGGTATCCATAATTCTAGCAACATCTGAGTCTCAGTTTCATCCATGGGCATCAATTCCATGTAATGAAGAGCCTATTCCCCTACTTTTCTATCAGGACCCTTAAAAAAATTTAACAAAGCCCTAGTTAGACTATGTGAATGAAAAATAGTAAACAAGCACAACATTTTTAAATGATCTTTGACAACCGTCCTGCAAGCAAACTATTAGCAAGTTTTTATGATCTTTGACAAGAAACATATAGACCACTATTATTCTATAGCAGAAATATGAAATATGAAATCAACAGCAGAAAATAAATGTCAGGAAAACGTAATAGTAAATTGCAGAATCTGGAAAATTTAATGACTGATGAAAAAACTTTGCGCAAGAAAGTACTGCACTGAGCGTGAGAAAATGCAAGGACCTATGCAAGAAAGTGTTTCTTCGCACGAGAGAATGCTACTGGGAGAAAAAATTCATGCGGCATGCTCTGAAATTTTGTGTGAAATTTTATACACGGTGAAGTATGGATGCATGATAGAGTTCAAATTTCTTATTAGAAAAATTTCGAGAGTGACGTCAGAAATGATTTTTCTGACCCACAGTGAGCGCCAGAATGTTTATAGCTGAACGTGGACCTCTAATCCAGCCATATACACCACATAGTCATTGCTCGATCATTGAATCATGAAGATGAGTATGAATTACTCAATTCAAAAGATTCTATCGATTCGACCTGTTGCCTCCTAATTAGCCAAGGTGTTTAAATTACTCTCAGAATGAGAGCCAACAACCAAAAGACCAAACTAATATGAAACATTTTTGAAAGCTTGAAAGATGAGAAAATTGCAATTAATCTAAGATGAAGATGTAATTAATCTAAGAATGAAGTGCAGATTTTAATCTAAGAACTTAAAAGAGATATGAGAATTAAGCTAACAACAAATAAGAAAACTAATTTAATATAAGAATGTCATTAACTAGAAATGGAAATTAATCTAATTATGTAATAAAAAAGCTTGGAAGCATGAAAATTGAGACTAAATTTGACTATAGTTTTGATACTCTCACAATTGCCTTCTCAAAATTAGAAAATGAGGTTCATAATATAGACAAGCCCAGTGGAAGGATGAAGAGTTTCTTGAAATGAAATGGCTGACTCTCCATTCCAAATTGAGACAAATATTGAAGGATTATTTAATTAAAAGAATGAATTATTGCCACATATGGGTGACCCTTAGAATAATTTGAATTGTTAAATCCAAATAAAGATAATCCATTCAAATAACCAAATACTATTAATTCCTTTTATGTGTATTAGCTAAAGGGGGTGGGTTTAATTTAATTTAAAGCACTTAGGACTTTAGAATTAAATTAATTTATCATAGGGATTATTTAGCTGATAAAGTCGAATACTTAGGAATTAATTATAGTGTATGATTAATGCAAAATTAGGGTTTTCTGCATTTGACACCAAGTCAAATAAAGTCAGGTAGGAGAGAGAAAATTGCCTTGTAAAATAGGACTTTAATGATGTAAAATTAAAGAAATGCACCAAAATTGATTGAAATTATAAGGTGCCAATTTTAGGCTATTGCATCCACCATATGAATTACATTTTCATTATCAATGTATGTATAATGTAGTGCCCACCCTAGCATCTTTCTATGTTAGACTGATAAGACTATTGCTTTGACACTTTGGACTATATGTTTGGACTATGATCACTATTTAGTTAGAATTTTATGAGACATTTGAGCATATCTATATCTTTGGTTACTGCAGTTTATTTGGAAATATTTAATGAGTTATCATTTAATGATGAATGGTTAGAAATGAACTATCAGTGAAATGTTTTACATTGATTTATGTTATGATGTTTATATTATGATCTAACCCATCTGACCCCATTATGATTGGATGTTTACTAGTTGATGTGAGTGTAGGATGAGGAGGGGCAGTCGTAGTTACTCCTACAGGAGGTCCACACGATGTTGCACTCTCCCTCCTTGTTTTCCACTGTCTGTTTATATATATATATATAATATATATATATATATATATATGTTACACTCTCCCTCCTTGTTTTCCACTGTCTGTTTATATATATATATATATATTTACACACACACACACACACACATATATACACATATATATCTATAGATATATACATATATACATATATATATATACATATATACATATATAGATATATACATATACATATATATATATATACACATATACATATACATATACATATACATACACACACACACACACACACACACACACACACACACACACACACACACACACACACACACATATATACATATACATATACATATACATATATATATACATACACATATATATATACATATATATATGTATACATATACATACATATATATATATATATATATGAATGTATACATACATACATACATACATACATACATATATATATCTGTATATATATATACATATATATATATATACATACATATATGTATATATGTATGTATATATATATATACATACATAAATGTATATATATATGTATGTATATATATATATACATACATATATGTATATATATATGTATGTATATATATATATACATACATATATGTATATATATATGTATGTATATATATATATATATACATACATATATGTATATATATATATATACATACATATATGTATATATATGTGTATATATATATATATATATATGTATGTATATATATATCTATGCATATATATATATATATATATATGTATGTATATATATATCTATGCATATATATATATATATATATATATATATATATATATATATATATATGTATACATCTATATATATATATATATATATATATATATATATGTATGTATGTATGTATGTATGTATGTATGTATGTCATTGGTGATGCAAGATGTAGGTACCAGGCATCATCTCCACCTGGCTACACAGGTCTGAGCGTGCCTTCAAAATCCTTGAACTGTTGTTGTGTGGAGATTTAACCAAGCTACTCTCAAGGTTACCTGTGGACTTAGTTTATGTTAGGAGGTTACCCTAGTTGGGGAATGTGAATGCAATCTTATGATGTTATCATGTGGTTTATGTTATGATTTCTGGTATAAAGTGTGTGTGTGTGTATATATATATATAGTTTAAATTTTTGCTATTATTAAATGTATGTTATATATGTACATGTATAGGTGGGTGCACACACATATACCTCTACATATATAAATATTATTACTTGTGTGTGTTTTATTTTTTTGTACAAGGGTATTTTGTTGTTTAATAAAATATATTGAATAAAAGTAAAAATAATAATAATAGATAATGAAAGGAAGCTCCTATTGGTAAAACTAGCTCTCTAGAAGGGAGTTGAACTCGAGACCTCCTAGAAGTTAGGCTAGTTTGATTCCAAGTGGACTATGTATATTTCTTGAAATATTTATGTTTATTCTTCTTGTTATAGGTTTCTTTGGAGGCTATTTTAATTAAATTTATTAAGAAACTTTTTTATGTGTTTACGGAAATGTTGGTTTGATTTTTCCAACCAACTATGGAAGTTGGAAAAGTTTCTTCCCATACAAAAACTCCTCAAACCATATATTTGGAGGGTAAATCAAATTAATTTGGGGAAATCTAGAGATGAGAATTTTGGAGAAAAAAAATTCGGTAATTCTTGCTAATTGGTTCCAGAAGTCATTTGAGGAAATTTGATCTTTGTGTGTTTTATTGATCATATTTTTGTGAGTCCATTTGGAAAAAAATTTTGATTAAGGAAGAGAGGTTTGGTTACTAAAGGAGACTCTACTAGGAGGCTACCATCTCACTCAAAACTTGGAGGTACTACAAGGGTGTGCTCCAGCCATTCTGAGGTTTCTTTGCAGGACTCCAGGTAGGATCTAGATTCAGAAAAGTTTACTTCTTCCTGTATGTCTATGAATGTTTTGGTGGAATTATTCAGAAGTCTTTTCATAATAACATGAAGATAGGATGATGTAGATCATATTCAGTTGTTTAAAATAATACAACCAGGAAGATGTGATATGTGTTGTGGTTAAACGGATTTGCCAAATTATTTCCTATAAGTTCATGAAAGTTTATAATTCTATATTTTGGTGTATTTATCTATACTCTTATGGTTTAGGATTAATTAGGAAGGTTTAGGGAAGATTAGATTCATTTAGGAATAAATACAGTGAGTTTTTCCTTCAATGGCATTTGCATATTTATGTTTTGTATTTAAAATTTTTGATTACTTGTTTTATTTCTGAGTGTAATGGTGTGTTGGAAGTGGTACTAAGGTACCTAAATCAGGTATGCCTCAGGGAACCTTCTCCAAGCACTCTCCACACCTTAAACTCTCATTTTGAGGCAAATTTGGACAAGTTTTTGATAGTCCTCGTACAAGCAAACAACCCTAATCATGTTTACTTGTATGAGTTGGGATTAATTCTCATATGCGCCTATCAAGATTCTTTTATGGCCCTATGATAATACTCGTATGGGCCATATGGGGTCCTAGGGTTTTCATATGGTCATTTTTGGACTTTGGATTGGTCATATGGCTTCTACAATTGTTCCTTATGATTAGGCTAAAACTTTTATCACTTGTGTATGTCCATCACCTATTTTAGTGGTGTTGTATGGTGTCACTTATGATGTTTCAGTAATTCGCATGTACTTGTGATATTTTTATGAGGCTAGGACCTATCTTGGTGGCATGATTTATAAAAATATAACATTTAAGTATAAGACTTATACTTTCAGTTATATTTGTATAAAAACCTATCAAGATGTTTGAGATAGGTTCCCGCTTCATGGGAGTTAAGATGCAAATTTTTGATTTTGGGGTTTTTTTGAAAAATTTCAGACTTAGACAAATTTCAGGCACATGAGGGTTCCCTAGACTTATGAAACAAGCTATGGAACATTGTGTTAATGTATGTGGAAAGTTCTATGTTTTATCTTATGAGTGTTTATAAATGGATTTTTTGGCCTTAAAAGATGTTACTCATGTGATTTCAATACTTGTCTTATGATAGAATCAATAATATGAGGCTAGGAGTCATTTGGGTGGCCTGAGTGCACCAGACGGTTCCCTAGACCTGTGAGATGGATCTTTTGAAAGTACTTGATGTTTTCATGGCTTGTGTGTGTGGGTAGGGGACTAGGTACCCTAGGCGAGTGGCTCACCATAGGTGTTGGAACCCTAAAGTGGTTACCAGATCATCCTATGGGTGGGTTAGTAAAAAGTGATAACCTAATAATGAATCTCAAAAAGGGGGGAAACAAAAGATAATGAAAGAAAACATATCAATGGCCACATAGTCCTGTTGGACTACCAAGACCATGGATAACTTCCAGGGAGTATCCCTATTCAAAAAGGGGGTACCAGGGTTACATGGTTGCAAGGGAGGATCCCAAAATACTAGATATGTGATGACACTCACCTAGAGGGTATGTTAGAAACCTAACCCTTGTGATTAGTAAAGTGATATGTTGTTATGTTATGTATTTTCTTTCAGATTCAAGTTTTGTGAAGCCTTAGGATGCTTAGGACCTTGTGAGTATCTTGGTTCTATCTCCTAGCATGAGGGGTGGAACTTCACTAGTTTCACATGGTTGGGTGGAAAAAATCTTTCGAGGTCTTGTTCGTGGTCTGTGACTTGGATGTATTTAGTCCTATACATTAATGAAGATTTTTCTATTTTGTATCATTGTTATTAAAAAGGAAGATGTACAAGATATGTTGTAATGCCTTTGGGCCATTCATGTACTTGTTATTGTAATGAGATTTATTATTAGAAAAAATGTAATTGAAAAGCAAAGAAATTTAATTGGGAGGGATAGTTGTAGGGTTTTTTTCAAGGGTTGTTATTTGAAAGATCAAAGTTGGAAATATATAATGTAATGTTGAATTATCTTCTCTATCTCTCCTATATGGCAATGAAAGGAAATGTTTATTATGCTAAGGCTAAAATGTAATTTGTAAAGAATAGTTATTCAATGTGTAGGAAAGAGAAATGAAATTAGTTTATGAAGTAAGGAATATAAATGTAAGTGAAATGTTATTTTCTTACCCTATCTATTAAGTTACAAAATGTAAAATTAAAGAAAAGAAATGAAATTCAATTTTGGATAAGTAATGTAAATATGTTAGTAAATGAATTCATTAAGGGAACCTTAAGGAATGTAAATGTGAATGTATTAATGATGTTATTTTAAAATTAAAAAAATTAGTTGCAATTTTTGGTCATAAGACCTATCTTCTTATGGGTTCTATAGTAGGGACATTACATTTGGTATCAGAGCCCTAGTTGCTACACTAGGAGATCAAGGTCTATTTACATTTGAAACTCAAAAAATTACAACACATTGAATGCTCCTTTTAAAATTGCACTTAAAATTGATATGACACTACTCTTCCAAGATGTCTCTCATTACCCGCAAAAGAGCTAAGGATAGAGCTCAATAGTATTCCTTGAGATCTCACCTAGGGAGCTCCCATGGGAATTATGAGGGAGAATCCAAAAAAGATAGTCATAAAAATGAGAGTCAAAGTAATGAATCAGAAGGAGCCCAACTTAGAAAACTTATGCAATAACTTCTGCATAGACTCGACAACCTTAAAAATAGATTCAATGTTGAAGAAGGAAACCAAGCTCAACACCAAGATAGGGAAAGAGATAGGATCCCTAGGATAAGGCAAGTTATGCAAGAATCTGAGGATGGGGATATCTCTCACATGAGGGACTTGCTCAAAGTCAAGATACCCCTTTTCTATGGCAACAAAGGGGGATCTACTATGGAAACCTAGTTGTTTGACATTGAGAGGTGTTTCTCTATGCACCCTTTTAGTAGCAATGTCAAGGCCAGATGCACTATTATGAATTTGAGGAAGTTTGCATCTACATGGTGGTGTATGGAAGAAGACAAACTTCAAGTCACCATCAAAATTGTTTCATGAGAACTCTTCCTAGAAATATTTAAGGATCAGTTCATGTCTGATCAATGGAGGCAGGGAAGGGCAAAAGAATTTCACCACCTCAAGAAAGCCAACATGTTGGTGGAAGAGTACAAAAGAAAGTTTTATGAACTTAAGCCTTTCTCAAGTTTTAGAGATGATGGACCCATTCTTGTTGAACACGTTGTTAGAGGTCTAAATGATCGAATATCAGGAGATGTAGTAGTCTTAGAACCCAAGAATCTTTGTGATGCCATCACTAAGGCATACCTAGTCAGAAGAAAGGTCAAAGGAAAGGGTGGTTATTCTAGTGGCCAAACATTCAATGCTGGATCAAGTTCTAAGGGAAATTTTGATCAAAGAAATTCAAACTCCAAGAACCAGTGATCCTCTTTCAAGGGTGGACAAAATTTTTCTAGGAAGAAACTTCAAAATAACAACCAAGGTAATGGGAAATTTCAACAACCATAGAACTGAAGAAATTTTCAGACACAACAAAGGATTCCTCCTCCACAATCCCAAAACTCTCAGAATTTCAACATAGGAGGTTATCAATAATCTAGTACTCCTCCTGCAAGGAATTTTGGTCAAAGCACAGGGTGTTATTCTTGTGGACAACAAGGGCACATTTCAATTTTTTTCCCTTAGTGCATGATGTATGCACCCTAAAATGGTCACCTAGACTAAGGGCCTCCATTCATCAATTTATCAATTTCATGAATCAATGTCTTGCGATATTTTCAATTCAAATCAATTTCCTTGATCAAATTGTAATTAATTCAATTATTTTAATTTTTCCTAAGGTTTGATCATTTTATCCTAAGCCTTATTTAATTAAAAGAAAAATTCCCTTTTAATTAAATAAAATAATCTTATTAAAAGAGAATCCCTCTTTTAATAAAATCTCCACTTAAAACTCTCTTTGTGATGAAAAAAGGAAATAAATCAAATAAAAATAAATAAAAGATTCTTTTTTCTCCACACTTTGAATGCACATATTTTTAAGTGGTGGGCCTTTTTTTCCTCTTACTTTCCTTTTTAGGGATTTATCCCACATTGCTCTTGAGGATGCATTCCCCTCCACACTTTTCTTTATAAGGAGCCCTCATCTTCTCATTTTAGGATCCCAAATTTTATGTTATTGTTATGTTGTAGGTTTGCAGAGCAATTTTGGAGGAGAGTTTTGAACACTTGAGCTTGAACATTGCAACTTCTCTTTTCTTGTCTTCTTCTCTCATTCATCCATGGCAATCCATTTAGATTACTCTTGCACTTGCATGTTAGATTAGATTCATATTTCATTTCATAGAATACTCTTCCATGCATATTTCCTGTGACAAAATAGTTTGCTTTCATGCATTGTTATCATATATAATATCTTCCATTTTCATTTGCATGCATATTTGATGATCATGGAGACTAGCACTCTTTCTTTTCCTCTTTGAATCTCTCATTTTATGGTGTACTTGCATGGGCACAAACTAGGTCTAAACTGAGGGCCTCCATTATAAACGCTTGCACTCCATGAATAGAGAGCTATGAGTCACCATTTGAGACCTCATTCTTGAGCAATCTTGGATATAATGACTCATAGAAGTGTGTCAAAATTTTAGCACACACATGAACCCTACCCATCAGAATCAAGAAGTTTTAGAACCAACAGTAGGAAATGTCAGTCAATCTCACAGGGTGTTCACCCCAGTGGAACACAGACAAGCTGACCACTAGAACACTATCATAGAAACTTCAAGTTTGTTAAAGGGTAAAATTATTTCTATTCTCTTTGACTCAAGAGAAACTGACTCCTTCATATCTTTCTCTTTGATAGAAAAGTGTGGGCTAGAAATAGTAGGGAAAGCAGTTAAGTGGCAGGTAGAGCTAGCCTCAGGGGCTAAAATCCTAAAATGACCACAAATTTCTATGTTCAAGGTTGCAACTTGGGATTACGGCCTTTCTTTTCCAATGTCGATCTTCAAGTTATTCCCCTTAGATCATATGGAGTTGTGCTAGGAATGGATTTGTTGACAACTCATGAAGCCAGGATAGATTGTAGAAAGAAGCTCATTCATTACTTGGATGATTTAGGTAAGCCCAACATAATTTTGGGAATTCAACGATCTATTTTACTTTGGATGACATCAGCTATGCAACTTAATAAATGCACAAGAAAGGGATGCCAACTTATTGAAGTCTCGGTTAATGATTTGACTAACAAGGAAGATAGAGAAATTATACTTGATCACCCTTTACTTGAAGAGTTTGTAGATGTATATCCAACTGAGATTCTGGGATTGCCTCCCAAAAGGGACATTGATTTTCACATAGAATTGGTGCTAGGAGCTAGGCCTATCTCTAAATCTCCTTATCGCATGACCATTGAGGAGTTGAGTGAGTTAAAATTTCAACTAGAAGAACACTTGGAAAAAGTCTTTATCAGACATAGTGTGTCACCTTGGGGATCTTTGGTTATCTTTGTTAAAAAGAAGGATGGTTCACTACAATTGTGCATTGACTATCATCAACTCAACAAAGTAACCATTAAAAATCGGTACCCTTTTCTAAGAATTGATGACCTATTTGATTAGATGAAAGGTGTTTTCCAAGATTGATCTAAAGTTGGGTTATCATGAGTTAAGGATTCATGAAGCCAACATTCACCAAATAGCTTTTCATACTTAGTATCGACACTATGAATTTACCGTAGTACCTTTTTCTCTCACAAATGCACCATTACTATTCATGAGTCTTATGAATGGGGTATTTGGGACCTTCTTGAATAAATTTGTCATAATTTTTCTAGACAATATTTTGGTGTATTCTAAGATAGTGGAAGAACATGAGCAACATCTTCGACAAGTGTTACAATGCCTTAGTGAGAATTAGTTGTTTGCAAACTTGGAGAAGTGTGAATTCTTTCAAATAGAAGTTAATTATCTTGGTCATGTTATCTTAGGAGAAGGTATAACAATTGATCCCGCCAAGATACAAGCTATACTTGAATGGCCAACCACCACCAATGTCTCATAGGTTTGTAGTTTCATGGGTTTAGCTAGATACTATAAATGCTTCATCCAAGGATTCTCCAAAATAGCTCATCCCATCACTTCCTTGCAAAGGAAAGGGAAGAAGTTCATTTGGACTGAGAAATGTTTAGAAGCTTTTTAGATCCTAACGGATAAATTGACCAATGCCCCGATTTTGGTGGTACTTAACCCGGCTGAAAGTTATGTAGTTTGTACAGATGCCTCCTTGGAAGGCATAGGGGTAGTATTGATGCAAGAAGGAAGAGTTATTTCTTATGAGTCTAGGAAGCTTAAAGACCATGAGCTTAACTATCCCACACATTATTTGGAGTTAGTAGTTGTATTTCATGCCTTGAATAGTTGGAGACACTTCTTATTGGGGCATCAATTTGAGTTACACATTGATCACCAAAGCCTTCAATACATATTTACTCAACCTAATCTCAATGCCAGGAAGCCTCGATGGATGGAGTTCCTATGTGAGTATGATTTTAAGGTCAGATATATCCAAGGTAAGGAAAATGTGGTGTCAGATGCTTTGAGTAGAAAGAGACATGAGATATCCATACTCTCCCTTTTGACCAATTTGAGAGGTTAGATCTTGCAATCACTTTCTTCAAATACCTTGTATCAAGAAGTTAAGGCTGAAATTAAGATAGGAAGAGCCTTAGAAGGAAGGTTCTTAGGGTATTCCTTAGAGTCAAATGGATTGTTAAGGTAGAAAGGCATAATTTATGTACCTCTTTCAGGAAATATTTAGAGAGTCATCATGGTGGAAGCACATCATGCTCCCTATTTAGCTCATCCAAGTGCTAAAAAGATGTATTTAGATCTGTGACAGTTATACTTTTGGTTAGGTATGAAGAGGGATATAAAAAAATTTGTAGCTAGGTGTTTGGAATGTTAGAGGGTTAAGGCTAAACATCATCACCCAGTAGGCCTCCTTCAACAACATTTGATTCTTGAATGAAAATGGGATAGGATATCTATGGATTTTATTGTGGGACTACTAGTCACATATCAGAGACATGATGCAATCATGGTCATAGTGGATAAGTTAACCAAGGTAGCACATTTCTCTCCTATGCAGTCATCCTATATTGCTACCTCAGTAGCCAGAGTTTTCATGAAGGATATAGTTATATTTCATGGTGTTCCTAGAAAGGTTATCTCTAATAGAGATCTAGTATTCACTTCAGAGTTCTAGACCTCTTTGAAACATGCTTTGGAGACTCGACTGAATTTTAGTTTGGCATATCACCTAGAGACTGATGGTCAGGCATAGAGAGTTAATTAGGTACTTGAGGACATGCTTATAATGTATGTGATGGAAAGAAAGACCATTTGGGAAGATTATTTTGTTAGGAATGGGAACACTAAGAGGGGGGGTGAATCAGTGTTCATTGTATTTTATCTTTTCACTTAATCTTTAAACTAAACTTAAATGCTTAAGTACTAAAATGAGCATCCACATAAACATGAAATGTGAAATCAACACATAACACCAATATGGTTATGGGGAACCCCAAATAGGTAAAAACCCCAGTGGGAATTGACACCCACTAATATTATGTACTAGTGTTTTATGATCCTTGTTAGAAGATCCTTAACCTTGTTAGGAGTTGATTTACAATGCATTAAGTACAGTAGACCTTGTCAAGGGTTGGACCCTATTAGGATTCTTTTACAATAGTCCCTGTTAGAGGAATGGATGCACTATCCTAGAGCTCACTACTCAAGTGGTGAAGGCTACAACCTTTTGATCTTAGATACACACTATATCTGCTTGATGAACTGTCACTGTGACACTGCTTGTCTGATCAGTTCCTTTGATGTGTTGATGCTTTGACCTCTTTCAAATCTCTAGTACATCTTATAGACTCTTTACACACTTTTTCTCTACTTATCTCAACTTTATATCAACTTCCATACAAATTACAATGGGCACATCTCATATTTATATGGGCATACAAAATAAACAACTAGGTCAGCCCTTAAACATATTACATACAATGCTTCCAATTGAATTGGCTCAAGTGTGTTTACAAAACAACATATATACATGTCAGGAACCCAATTACAATAGGCACATATCCTTTACATCATTAGAATATAATCACAACTCAAAATGATAATAGTCGGCTGCTTACTCTGTTCTTCATTGGTACACACTGGCTGTGTAACTTCAACTATTTGTATCTTTCTCATACTTTCATATCTGATCATGCACTCATAGAATAAGCATGAATATAGTCTAACTAACTTAACTTCCAAGGTGCACACCATAACTCATTCGTATGCACATGTGTTGATGCTCTGAGCTTTAGGAACTTTGTACACTATCTAATCTTCAACACTTAGCCAATTTCTAATGTTCTCATTAAGTGTGTTGACTCCAAACTACTATATGAATTTGTTTCCATAATATTAATTCATATACATTAGTATAGCCAACTTTCCAACAATCTTCCCCTTTTTCATTGATGGCAACAAAGGAATATGGTCAAGTCACTAACTATCCTTAATACAAAAAACTTTTGTCTTATATCTACCTATACATATCTTTCTATCTTATATCTCCTTATATATATCTATAACCCATATTCTACACATACGCTCCCTTGACATTAATGACAAAGCTATGTCAAAACTAAATCTACAAAAACTTACTATGATAGAACATTCGAATATGCAATCTGCAAATTTTGGATCTCCTTCTTCCAAAATGTGATCAGTGAATTTACAATCTGTAGATGGGCACATAAAGCATATTATAGCTTCTCCATCTTCTCCAGATCAGTACTAGGACCTTGATCATATGTCACCATGGTGGCATCGATCTCCTTGATATTCTAATTTAGTATGGCTAATGAGGGTGCAAGAGCATTCCTTAGTTGAGTCTGTGTAGCCCTTATCTTTGTCATCTTTGTTTCTACCTTCTCAATCTTGTCTAAATATCCTTGGTAGACATTTTTGCACATGTTTACATCAACAGATGGATCTTCTACTAATTTCCTTATGCTATCTATCATGACTTCTGCCTCTTGTACCTTTTTGTATAGATCACCAATCAACTTGTCTTGGTTCATACATTCAGCAATGAACTTCCTTCCCTTTGCTACAAACTCCTTTAGGGATGCTTGACTAGCCTTTAGTGAGCTTGGGTCAAGTGCATAGTTTCTAACCAATTCATTGAGCCTTTTCTTCATATACTTCTCCTCTACAACTAAGGATGCGGATTCTTCCAGGCTAGAGAAGTTTCCCTTGAACTGTGAAATCAGTTAACTTGCATCATTGACTGAGTGTAATTTTAACACTTTCTTGTCTAGAGGTAACAAACTATTCAGGATGTTCACTGACTCTACAAGGAGGGAATTCCTCATCACTTGTTTCTCCTTGGCCTTCTCCATAGCTAAGACACTAAACTTAATTAGGTCTTCTTCTCTCCATGAATCCAAACTAGTTGTGTCACGTGTCAAACTTGACAACAATGCTACTAAGGGAGTGATGGGAGTGCTATCCATCACTTCTTGTTTTACCTTGATTAGTTCAACTGATGTTTTATCTTTTTGCTCACTTCCTTTTACCTCTTCTTCTTCCTTTTGTTTTTTAGCTTTTTTTTCTTTTTCTTCCATCTTTTCTTCTTCTTTCTCATTTTTTATATCCTCAATCAATATTTCTTCTTGATGAGTAGGATGAGTGTTATTGCATAAGTTTTCTACCTCTTGAGTGCCTACAAATGCCTCTTCACACTTATCCAATTCAGTGCCAGCGGCCACCATGGCTATCTCTACATTATCAATCACAATGGTGCTATCCTTTAGTGACTCTGTCATGGGCGTAGACTTATCTACCTCTATTTGTGTTTCCACTACAAGTGCTGAATCTTGAGGACCTGTCACTGATGCATTAGTGGGCTCTACCATCTTGACTTCCTTTAAGGGTACTTGTGTTGTGGGCGCAGTAGCTGGTGTATGCACCCTAAAATGGTCGCCTAGACTTTGGGCCCCATTTATTCAATTTGTCAATATCAATTTCTAAATCAATGATTTACAATATATTCAAATCAAAATTCTTTGATCAAATCGTAACCATTTCAATTATCTCAAATCTTCCTAAGGTTTGAATATTTCATTAATTTTATTTAATTAATCGAAAGAAAGAAATAAATTCCTTTTAAATAAATTAATTAATGTTATTTAATTGAAATTAATATTTCTTAAATGAAATGATGTTATTCAATTAAAATTTATTTTTAATTAAATGACTTTATTTTATTTAATTAATATTCATTTCTAAATTATATAATCTTATTTTATTTTATTAAAAGATATATTATTCTTTTTAATTAAATAAATAAAATATCTTCTCCAAAATATCTTTTGTGATGGAAAAGGAAACAAATCAATTAATAAAAAATGAAATAAATGAAATTCCATTTTCCTACAAACTTTCTAAAAATGATATTTGTTTCCTCTTTTCCATTTATCTCACATTGCTTCTAGATTTGCATTCAAATCCACATTTCGCTATAAAATGAGCCCTCTCGCTCTTAGTTGAGGATCTAGAATTTTCATATTATCATTATGCTAAAAATTTTCTTAACAACATTAGAGCTTTAGAAATCATCATTTTAGATTGCACATTTAGTTTAATTTTCATAGAGATTAATTAGTGAAGTAGTTTATTTCTTGTATTGCATATAGATTAATTTCAATAAAATAGTTTATTTCTTGCAATCATATAGTTTAATCTTCATTTTAATAAATTAGTTTATTTTCTTGCATTTGCAATCATATAGATTAATTTCATTTTCATGCAAGAACTTGATTCAATGGAGATTAGCATTCTTGCTTCTCCTCCTTGAATCTCTCGTTCTGTGGTGTACTTGCATGGGTTCAATCTAAGGGCCTCATAGAAAGTCATGCACCCCACAGATAGAGAGTTTTGGATCGATATCCAAGAGATCATTATTGATTATTCTTGGATGCAAGGATTCACAGAAGTGTGACCATTTTCTATCACACATTTTTGGCGCCCACCGTGGGGTAGAAAAGATTAATTTCTGACCTCATTCTTGATTGGTTTTTCAATTTTAGTGGTGGTTCTAGGCCTTGTACGGCCATGTACAGACTGAAAACCCTATAATATAGTAATGTATGGATAGAATGATGAATCCTCTTTCTCATTATTTTGGTTTGGTTCATTTTTATAAATAAATAAATAAGTTATGATCATTTTGGTGAAAGTGGGTATTTGCAGATTTGAGATTCTCTGAATACAGTCAGATTGAAATGTCTAGTACGGACAAATTATGTAGAATCAGGACCTATAATAATATTCATTAGAAATATACATGAATTATATTTCATTTATTTTTATTTTGAGTCATTTTTATGCATATTTGTAAAAGTTACAGGCATTTGAATGAAAACTGGTTTTTAACAATCTGCATTGGAGTTGTAGGCAATTATTTGCTCTTAGAAAATAATTTATGAATGGGAAAAATAAATGGCTTACATATTTGGAAACTAAATTTATTAATAGTTTCTTTTAAATTGGTTTGGTTTCATTTGGATTCTTTTTGAGAAAGATATGTGATTCCCTAGGCAGGGTTTGGTGTTTTAAATCTGATTTATGATAGAAAAATTGTAGTCTGAAAAGGTTATTGGTTGAGGAACTAAATGGAATCATAAGACATTGTAATTTTGGGAAATGGTATTTTTTTATGTTGGCTAAAAACTTCATTCTTTTCATAAATTTTAATATTGTGATTTTATGGGTCAAATAAATCAATCTTTAAAGACTGTCTTGAAGACAACAATGTTAAATCAAACTCCTAACAATTGATTTTCATATCTAACCATCTTAGGGTTTTTTTTTTCAAATGTGTGCTAAATGCTAGAGTGCAGATCTTTGGACCTAAGGTGCATTTTTACAATCCCTATAACATTTGGTTTGGGCATAAAAATGATCTTCTCATGTGTTGGGCTTTAGTGTTACACGCTTTCCTAGAACACATTTTTTTATGCTCTTAATGGGAAACAAATGAACATAGATTTGCTTTCATAGAAGTTTGTGTTTAAGTGCATGCTTTTCTTTTAATATTAAGTAATTCTTCATTTCAAATATCAAAACATCTCATTAAGTATTCTAGGGCATGGATTCATTCCTTGTTTACATGAAGAGTTAAATGCACCACTTTGTGGACTCACTTCATGTTTACTTGGAAAGTTAAATATTCCATGATTCAAACCCTCTTGCACTTATGAGTAGTATTGATTAGCAGTCTTAGATTACTTGTGATTGATCTAGATTTCTATCTTGGGTTATTGGACTCACTCATCTGTCGGCCCCTCGTTCCACCCCATGGTTGCAAGGTTAGTGCCACATTAAAGGGGAGGGGTCTATATAGAAAGAAGCGTTAATTGTTCCACCAAGCAACCTTTTTGTGCTTTTTAGAACTCACTAGTTTTCTAGGGTGTGGAATCACTTTGAGTTTGTGTGAGGAGTTAAATGCACCACTTTGTGGACTCACCTCACATTTACTTTAAGGGTTAAATGTACCACCTTTAGTGCTTTCCAATACTTTTTGATAGTGAATTACTTACCTTTTCATTTTTTAGAAGGCCTGCTTGGGGATTTCATCACCTCAAGGGACAACCTTAACTCCCATGTTCTGGCAGAGTATAAATATCGAGAGGTGAATCCAAAGACACCTCTCTTGGGAATGAGTTAGATTTCACTCTTGGCTAAGCCTCAAAGAACTTTATACCTTTGAGAAGTGAAGGAGGATATTTGGGTTATTGTCTCCTCCCGGCTATGTGATTTTTGATTCTTCTCATCTACAGATTTGTGCCTCACATACCTTGCATATATCAAGGACACCCTTTAGAAAAGCCATGTATATCCTTGTAGATAGCTTGCTAAGATGTTGTTTTGTTCTACGTGCCTACTAAAACATTTTCAAGAACATACACAAGTAGAATCTTTAAGGAGTAGCATACTAAGTCACTTGATTGTTTGTGTGCAAGGTTGTTTTGCCCCTTGTTCATTGTTTGAATACAATTGCTTGCTTGAACTCCTTGATTGTTGTCTTATGTGCTTGATCAATGATAAAAATCTATTGATGTACTTGATCTTTTAAAACGAACACAAAAACTGAGTTCCTGAGTTGAAGCACCAACCTTTTTACAGATTGTTTGATTTTCTATCCTATCATTAGAGACATGTCTTTGTCCTCTAGGGATAGCATCATTTGGTTTACAAAGTCACCTTGGAAATAATTTTCAAGTTGAAAGACTATTCTTGGTGAGAGTTTATCTCTAGAATTGTTAGCCACATTCTTGGAGAATTTTAGTACTCTTTTTGTCCAAACCATTTCCATCAAATTCAATTTCAATTATATTTTGGCCTAGTCCAACCTCCTGATTCAAAAGTGCAAGGGTAGTCACCCTTTGATTTGAGGCACCTCTTTGACAGTGTTGGTAATGCCTTTTGCAATTTCTATCTTACCATCTCCCTTTGGACATTAGAGAACTTTGATTATCCTAGTTTGGTGTTGACATTTTGTGAGGCCATCTTATCACCAAGCATCTTCATTTCTCAGTCTTCCTTGGTCAGTCTAGGTTAGATCCTAGGTGCTGTCATGTTGCTCAACATCCAAACAAATGTTAATGGTATCAATTACACAAGATGACTCTTGGTCTTCTTCTTTCTTCTTCCCTTCCCATGTTTTTTTCTAAAGTCTTCTCTTCACATGGGATATTCTTCTCATCTTCCTAATTCTTTTCCTCTTACTATCTAGTCTATTTTCTTCTATTTCATCTCTTCTGTCGCTTCCATGCTTGATTCTTCTTCTTCTAGAACCATGAATTACAAATATCTTGCCATGGACCCTCTTTTAAAAATGGATGATCTTGAACTCATTGCTGAATTTGAAGAGTTTTGTTCCTCTAACAGTCCTTCTAGATATGGAAAAGGTGATAAACTTAAGATAAAAATAGAAAAAAGATTAAAGGAATCAGACACCTTTGCTAGAATTATCAACATGATCCTGTCATGATCTCCTTCTTCCAAAAGTCTTTCATCTTCTAAATCTTCCAAGTCATACCATTATTCTTCTAAAAATTCTTCATATTCTAAGTCTTCTCATCATTCTTCATCTCCCAAATCTTATCACAACTATTCTAAACATTATTCAAATTCCTCATTATCTAAGTCTTCTTCTTCCACTAGGACTTCACCTTCCTCTTCTTCACAATCTCGTTCCTCTTCTAATTCTCCCAAGAGTCTTACTTCTCTTCATGAGACATACCATAATGAGAAATGGGATAATACTTGTGATACCTCTTCCATGAAGAGTGCCACACCCACATATGATGACTATGATGACTATTATGATGGCTATGATGATGAACCCTATAGTCATACCTATGATGCTTCTATTCATAAGAGTCCTCCTAGCCATGTGCTTGTGCTTACTAGAAATGGGTCATCCCATTTGATAGATCAGGATGGTGATCCATATGACTCTAATTTTGAGAGAAATAATGATATTTGTTGTGACCAATATGATACATCTACTTCTATTAAGGAAGAGAAATTTTTCCATGCTGATTATAAACATAGATACTATGAGCATGTCTCCTCTAAAAATTCTCCTGCCAAAAATAAATATTTTACTCTCAAGCAAGATCATGTTAATGCTAGACCTTTGTCTTGTGATGGTTCCATTCCATCGCCTACTTCTTCCAATACTCCTACAAATCTTAAAGTCACCAAGTCTTCCAAATCTTTCACAAATCCTGCATCCGACATAAATTCTAATCCTTTCCATGTAGTTCCCTATAGTTATCCTCAAGGGCCATCTCTTAAAGATACTCAAGCTAACCTTCACTTGGCTGCAAATACTTCCGATAATGCTAAATCTAAAGAGCCCAAGCCTTTATGTGCTATAATGCCTACTTCAGATATTCTTTCACCATCTCTACCAAAGTCTTCCATACAACTCCAACCTACTTCCTTGTCCTTAGAAGTGGCTTCATGTCAAGAGGACTCTAAAAATGATACAGAAAATAATATAAAGAAAGATCAAGATCAGGAACCCTCCATGTCATCCACTCCTTTTCATGATGTTCTCTATCTGCATCATGGTTCTTTTGATCCTTTATGCCCTTCCTCATTTATTCCACCATGTCTTAAGTCTTCTCCGAAGCAAGATCAAGCTACTACCCACACCGTTGAGCTTATTGATAATGAAAATAACCTTACCACTCTTGCACTTTCCAAAGATGATACTTCCATTAAGGTTATTAAAAATGGTGTTGTTACTTTTGATGTTAAGCCTATTCAAAAGACAAATTTTACACTTGTGCTATCCAAAGATCCTTGTCAAGATCAAAGTCTTCCATCTTCTTGTTCTACCATTCCATGTTCACTTCCACTTTCTACTTTTCCTAAGTCTTCGCAAGCTTTGAATGATCCTATCAAAGAAAATGCTCTTATTCAAGATGTCCAGGATCCTATTGAAAATTCTAATGCTCACTCTGAAGATTTTGATGAACTTATTGATTATCCTTTTGCATCTTCCACTTCCATCCTTGGACCTCTTCCACCACTACTAAGGACTTCACATCTTCCTTCCATATTGGATCCTTATGTCCCTTCATTTCCCCCTCCTAGCTCTCCTAATTTGTCATCTATCTTGGGTCCTTATGTCCCTCCATCTCCTATCTTTCCTCAAGATCAACATAGATGCATACCTCTGAATCCTTTTCATCCATCCACCCATCTACACCAATCATATTATCCTTCTTCTTCCACACATCCTAAGTCTTTTGGAAGTAACTTGAATGTTCAATATAAGAAAAAGAAACAATACAAGAATCCATCAAAGAAATAAGATCACCATGTCTCCTCTAATCAACATGGGGGCATAAAGTCAAAAGAGATATCTAAGAAGAAAACTACAAGACAAGTATGGGTTCCAAAATCCATCATTCAAGATATTCTCTCTAAGTCATCAAAGGGAAATAAAAATCCTAAGGCTATATGGATTCCAAAGTCTCTCATAAGAGAGTCTCATGTTGAAAAAAAAGTGAAGTTGACATTCAAGCTTTCCAAGACTTCCACCTCATATTCTTCCAAAAACATTCTTCCATTCCATGCACCTAAACCGCAACCTCTACTAAACATTCACCATATTCCTTCACGTATTCCTTCATTCAAGTTTCCTCCATCCTCTTGCCACCCTCCAAGGTGTGCGTCGATGTTGATCTTTCCTTCCTTTCCATCTACTCTTTCACAATCCTTCCATTCATTATTCTCTTGCCTTCTATCATTTTTCCTCATTTGCATATTCCTCCTATCTTCCAACTCCACTCACTTTACATAGAATCGTATCCTCCATTTTTCTCTTCCATCTTCCTTTCCCTATCAGCATCTTTGAGCATATAATTTTGAATCCTTGGCATATCATGGTTTATCCTTTCAAGGAGCATTATCTAAAAGCTTTCCTTCTTCCAAAAATCATAAAATTTAAAAAAAAAGAAAAAAGAGAAAAAATTGAAAATGTGTCTTGGTGAAAACTTGGAAACAGGTGCCTTGGTAGCAAAAGTAAAGAGAAATAAATTCATCCTATGGTGAAAACCACTCCCTTGTGGCACCTTGGATAAGTACCATGATGAAAACCTAGCAATCAAACATCATGCATAGTTCTTCTACATATCTCATCCATCTCGTCTTCTCTCTTTGATCTTGACAAGGTTGATCTATACACGTACATTTGGCTATCTCAGGAGTGGTCTTACGATGATCCTACTTTCATTTCTTTCATGTGTAGCCTTCATATCTATTCTCCTCCATTCATTCTAGTCTTTCGCTATCCTTTTCACCTTTGGTCTTGATCTAATCTAATATCTAAAAAAGAGAAACACGATGCTATGAAGCCTCTTGACATGGCTACTCCTTTGGACTGCATCTTTTTCCTTCTTTTAAATTACACCTTTCTGACTTATCCTATCCTAACCTTCCATCGCTTGTTCAGATGTACTTTACATGATAATTTTTCCCAAGCTTGGGTACTCTTGTGGAGTTTGCCTTTGAGGATTTCTTCCATTCATTCTCCTTCATTCTGTTGTCTTCCATCTCTCCCACCAGCTTGCTAATCCCTCTTGTTCTCCACCTCGCTAGATATTGGGACTGCACGATGTGATCTTTCTTGGGAGTTTGATGCTCATTCTGTCTGGGGGCATCCTTTGTACATATTTATTGATCCTGAAAAAATACCAAAAAAATTCATATATGATGCTGAAAAAATTTTAAAAATAAGAAAATGTCTTGAAAAATGATCATCCTAGTGAAAACCTAGCAATAGGTGCTTTGATGTATCTCCAAAAAAATTATATATTCTAAAAATACAAAAAAAAAAAAAATTCAAAAAAAAAAAAATAGAAAAAGTGCCTTGGTGAAAACCTGGAAACAGGTGCCTTGGTAGAAAAAAAACAAAAACATTATAAAAAGTCCTGAAAAAATTCTTCCAAGTGGTAAAAACCTGGAAACGGGTGCTACTTGAGGCCTTCACCCCCTATTTCTTAGCATGTGTCCTTGACACTTAGCCTTTCTCCATCATGCCTTGTCCCTATTGCCTTGGTTTTGAATTGGTCTTTGTCTTTGTCTAGGGGGCATCAATGTGTTAGCTTTGGTCTCTTAGATATGCTTGTCTTTAGGACACCTCACAAATGGTGTTTTTTAACACCAACCCAATCATGTTTTTCAACACAACCCCCAACATCAAGTGTTTTTCAACACTTATCAGTTTGGTCTTATCTAGTTTTTTCATGTGATCTTACCTACTAGCAAGCATTTGATCCTTATCCTTGGAACTCAGTATTAGTTTACACAATTAAAATTTTTAAATGCAACACTTAATGCTTGAGATATGTCATGATCTTTTCTTTGTGTGCTGACTAATATTGATTTTCATTGAGTGTCCTTGTCTAACAAGTCTCTCTGTGATGCACAGCTAGAGGACTTGGGGCATGGGGCATGTTTTTATTTGCTTTCTACTTGTGGGTGTTGTCTTGAACCTCTTCAGTGTCTCTTGTTGTCTCCTTGACACACTTAGGAGATTTAAGGCATCATCCTTGACTATTTTTGCACAACCATTCTCATGGTCATCCCAGCATTTATGCCTTGCTGTGAGCATGGTTTTGCTACATTAAATTGGGTAAGCTAACATTGTAGTCATCTTGACCTTTATGTCTTTGATGCTCATGTTAGAATCTTTCCACATTCCAATCTGATATTAATCACATTCATATCTTCATAGTTGTGTTTGTGACTAGTGTTGATTGTGTGATTGTCCGATGTCCAGTAATAACAACCCAATGATGAAAATAAGTTCTCTTACATTCTCTAATGAATGATGAACACAAAAAACCTATGTTACCCATGCAAGTACACCTTTGCATTTTCATGTAGCTTGCATTATTTAGACTTCATGTTAAATTTGCACTTTTAGGCTGCATTATGAGTTTGAGAGGGTTTCCTTCATCTTTCTTGTGGACTTTCAGTCAACTGTGGTCATGATTGGATCTTCATTTCCTTATCTTCTTTCGTGATCTCAATCGAAATTTCCTATCTTAAACAGTTGATTGATTTTGATGCATCCTCTTTCTCGAGGAAAATTCTCTTTCTTCTCTCCATTTCTTTCCATTTCTTCCAAACTTCTATCTTCCATTCGCTTTCACCCCACTTCTTTTCTTCTAATTCAACCTTGGGGCATAATTTTTCTTGTTAATCTACCTTGGTTTTGTGATTTTTATATCTTTCATCTTACATCAAGAACCTTATCTTTAGTTCAATTTGATCAAATTTATCAATTTACTATTTCTCCTCTATCTCATTTCGATTTCGATGATGAGGGGGTAGTACCTATCAAACTTCAATCCTTGATTCAGCTTTTTCAATTTTATCAATTACTTCTTTTGGGGCAACCTTTCTTGAGATTCTTATCTCTTACTTTGGATGTGATCTCGAATCGACCTCATGTTCAAAGGCCTTTTTCTTATCTATGTCCCATTGTGTTCCCATCTGTCGAACACACATCTGAGTTGTTTTGTGATCCCAAATCAATCTCACACTTCAATTCCATTTTTTGACTACATGTGATCCCGAGTCAACCTCACATTAGTCAAAGAGGGGCAAATGTATGCACCTTAAAATGGTCGCCTAGACTTTGGGCCCTATTTATTCAATTTGTTAATATCAATTTCTGAATCAATGATTTACAATTTATTCAAATCAAAATTCTTTGATCAAATCATAACCATTTCAATTATCTCAAATCTTCCTAAGGTTTGAATATTTCATTAATTTTATTTAATTAATCGAAAGAAATAACTTCCTTTTAAATAAATTAATTAATGTTATTTAATTGAAATTAATATTTCTTAAATGAAATGATGTTATTCAATTAAAATCCATTTTTAATTAAATGACTTTATTTTATTTTATTAATATTCATTTCTAAATTATATAATCTTATTTTATTTTATTAAAAGATATATTATTCTTTTCAATTAAATAAATAAAATATCTTCTCCAAAATATCTTTTGTGATGGAAAAGGAAACAAATCAATTAATAAAAAATGAAATAAATGAAATTCCATTTTCCTACAAACTTTCTAAAAATGACATTTGTTTCCTCTTTTCCATTTATCCCAAATTGCTTCTAGATTTGCATTCAAATCCACATTTCGCTATAAAATGAGCCCTCTCACTCTTAGTTGAGGATCTAGAATTTTCATATTATCATTATGCTGAAGATTTTCTTGACAACATTAGAGCTTTAGAAATCATCATTTTAGATTGCACATTTAGTTTAATTTTCATAGAGATTAATTAGTGAAGTAGTTTATTTCTTGTATTGCATATAGATTAATTTCAATAAAATAGTTTATTTCTTGCAATCATATAGTTTAATCTTCATTTCAATAAATTAGTTTATTTTCTTGCATTTGCAATCATATAGATTAATTTCATTTGCACGCAAGAACTCGATTCAATGGAGATTAGCATTCTTGCTTCTCCTCCTTGAATCTCTCATTCTGTGGTGTACTTGCATGGGTTCAATCTGAGGGCCTCATAGAAAGCCATGCACTCCACAAATAGAGAGTTGTTGATCAATATCCAAGAGCTCATTATTAAGTATTCTTGGATGCAAGGATTCACAAAAGTGTGACCATTTTCTATCACACAGTTGGATACATGTGCCTATTCATGAAAACCTTTTCAAATGCCTTCTCTGTTTATTTTGCAACAAGATCATAGTTCTTGTCGATTATGTGTAGGGTCCTTGACTTTGTTCTGAGATGTGGCTTTACCAAGTCTAACAAAAAGGATTTTTCTTCTAAGGTACATACTGGAAGGGTATCATCAAGAATCTTTTCCCTTATCCTTAAATCCTCCTCAATTGTTTGTCTCTTTTGGAATTCTAGGATGTTCCACACATTGTCAGGGATCATAGTCTTAAGTTCCAAGACTATCTTCTTGAACTATAGCATGTGTTTGACTATCATTCCATGTATCTTATATTTTTCTATCTCACTATATTTTTCATAAAACTTTCCTACTTGATCAATTCTTCCCTCATCAATTATTCTTGCACTTAGCACACTGAGACTAGGTTTGAAACTTACTTCAAGAGGTGCTTGTGAGTTCTTTCTATTCCTTGTTACTCTTGAGGATGGATGACCAATGTTGATCTATTTCTTCCTCTTTGGAATTTCCTTATACTCAGGAGGAGAAATAGGGCCAATGGTTTCTTTGGGCATAGAAGGAGTAACATTAGTTTTACCCTTCTATTCATCAGAATTTTCTATCTTCACCTTCTTTAGCTTGGGATCATTTGATTATGCCTTTGCTGCATTTGTGCTCTATAATTCCAAAGCAATCTTTTGTTCCCTTGCTTTGTCTAGGTCTACTTGAGACACTCCATGTATTCTCAAGATTTTTGAGGTAACCTTAGCAATCTTTCTTTTTGTTGTTGCGCTGTTCAAGACTGCATCAATTTGTTTTGTTTGCTCCTCATAGGTTCCCCATCTTGGCTCACTAAGGTCTTTAGGAGCTGAAAGAAATACTTGAGCATATGATTCTAAAACTTGTTCATCTAATTCATATCCAAGTGGATAAATCCACTTTGTTCTAGGTTCAAGTGCTTCCATGCATGTTATGTTTGTTTCAACCATAAAATAGATTGTATCCTTATACTTCTCAACTATCTTCTCTGGTATCCTATACCTCATTTGTATCTTAGCTCTAAATGTCTTCAACTCTAGAGTCATGAAGTCCTTCAAAGTGCTCTTAGTACATGCCTTGAGAGTTATTTGTGGCATTGTTGGAATGGATTTGTCTAGATACAAATCAGATACTTTTCCAATAATGTGAAAGTACATATAAATGATCAAAGACCAAAATCTAAATATTTTGGTCTTATCATGCTTGATTTCCTTGATGTTGTCAATTAGCTGTGCATGTAAGATTTCACACAGGTTGAACTCTCCATTCTCATTTACAATTCTTATGGCTGCAAGAATTATGACTGCAGACACACTATTTACCTTGCTGGTATGTTGAAACCTATAACCAAGTATCATAGACATCAATTTGATGTCATCTTGCTCAATAGGCTCAATAGTCATACCACGCCTATCACTTCTTCATTTGCAAGTCTGTTCAAAAATCTTCCTCACATCCTTTCCCATTGGAAGGATGGGGCCTATCTTTGGGAGGCTTGTCATCTCATGAATTAGGTCACTACTAATTTTGACCGGCACTTCACCTATCCAAAATAGGTCATCATGAGTTTTGCTCAGTAGAATCTTGATCCATTCTAATTCATAGAACTCATATGTCATAGCATACTCCACTATAGGGTGATTATTCTAGCGCGCATACTCATCCATGAAGTTTTTGTCTGGTTTTAGCATAGTTTCCATGTCTGCCCGTAGTCTTTCCAATCCTACTGGTTCTTTCTTATAGTAGATGTATTCCCTAATGTCCTCAACATGCATAATGCCCATAGGCATGTGGGAGAGTTCCCCTTCTAGGTAATCTAGTGTAGATTTAAATGGATGCCTCTTAAACACATATCTTTTCTTATTTGCAACATCAAATACTATGGGAGTAGCCATCACTCACCTGTATAATGCTTTCTCAAGGGTTTCCAAGATATTCTGAATTAGCATGATGAACTAGGGTTTCTACAACTGATCAAATGCACAGTAGGTCACTTGATGAATCAAACTACAATCCTTCTCAATCAACTATTAGGGCTCTTCCACTCTCTAAAAAATTCTCAATTTGAATGCAATGAGAGATCTTCTAACTTCTATGTACTTTAAAGTAGAAATTATGCCATTAATGCTTGTCACATAAACCAGGCTGTCACTTGAAAATTTCTAACTTTCATTGTGTAAACAATCAGCTAGTGTGCTCTTTCACGAAGGTTTCTCTAGTCTCCAAAAGCTTAAGTACAAAGGTGCATACTCTGAGAGTGAGTATACCAACCATGCAGGGGTCTAGAGCTAAATTAGCTACCCCTATGACCCTGAGGGCCATTCATCTAGATGTAGAGGGTCTCTCCACTATGGAAGCATCCAATACATACTCATCAACCTTGTCCTTCTTGTCTTCTGACCGAATCAAGCTCGCATCCTCTGAAGTTTTCACAAAATTGACTTCTCCTTCGGGATCCAAAATTGGTTCTTCAGGATTTTTAGGGCTTTCCTGACCTTGTGTCCTTGATCTGCAAAACTTTGAGATGTGTCCAACCTTGTTGCAAGAGTGACAAATGACTAGAGGCCTTATATTCCTTAGCGCATTGACATGGGTCACCATTTTACATTGTCTAGTTGAGTGACCATTATAGTTACATATCTGACATGTAACATTCTAAGAACTTCTTTCATTTGACTGATTCTAATTTCTCTAATTATACTATGTTCTATTCTTTTGACTAGTCTTGCAATTCATAGCTCTATGAATAAATTTATTGCATGAATAACAGTAACCATTAAAAGGTCTTACCTCTGTACAATTCCTTGCTATGTGTCCATGCTTGTTACATGCATAACAAGTGTGGTCTATAGGCTTGCACTCATTTTTAGGTGGTTCAATATGATCCTTAGTCTAACTTCAAGTCTCTTTAGTATCTGAGGTACCTTCTAGTGCTTTCATTCTTGCTCCAATGTTATCAATCTAATTTTGTGCTTCATTGTATCCAATGAAGCTAGTATCTCATTTATCTCTTCTTGCATACAACTGATATTCTATCAAATTAGAACTGGTGTGTAATTTTTCAATGTGATTCTTTGCTTCTTTCAATTCAAATTCCAAGCTTTCTTTGTTGTTTCTTAGCTCCAAGATTTCCATGTTTGCTTGCCTTAATTCTTCATTGAGTTGAGGGTTCTCTTTGACCTATTCTTCAAAGACTTCCTGATTGTTAATCAACTTATCATCAAATTCTTCAAGTTGTTCTTTTAAGGATGCATTTTCTTCATTAAGCTTCTTGACCATTGTCCCTAGATCACTAGTAGAGCATTCTTTCAAATCCTTTCTTAGCCTTTTGATGACTAATTGAGCATCACTGAGTTTTTCTTTTAGTTCTTCAGTTTCCCTTTCAGATTTGTCTAGGTCTTCAAAAGCAACTTCCAGATTTCTTTTTAGATGTTTCATTTCTAATTTTTCCATGATATCCTCAAGTGGTTAAACTTCTTTGTTGAGGACCAGATCTTTGATACCAATTGTTAGGAATGGGAACACTGAGAGGGGGGTGAATCGGTGTTCATTGTATTTTATCTTTTCACTTAATCTTTAAATTGACCTTAAATGCTTAAGTACTAAAATGAACATCCACATAAACATGAAACCTGAAATCAACACATAACACCAATATGGTTATGGGGAAACCCAAATAGGTAAAAACTCTGGTGGGAATTGACACCCACTAATATTTTGTACTAGTGTTTTATGATCCTTGTTAGAAGATCCTTAACCCTGTTAGGAGTTACTTTACAATGCATTAAGTATAGTAGACCTTGTCAAGGGTCAGACCTTGCCCCTATTAGAGGAGTGGATGCACTATCCTAGAGCTCACTACTCAAGTGGTAAAGGCTACAACCTTCTGATCTCAGATACACACTATATCTATTGGATGAACTGTCACTGTGACGTTTCTTTTCTAATCAGTTCCTTTGATGTGCCGATGCTTTGACCTCTTGAAAATCTCTAATACATATTATAGACTCTTCACACACTTCTTCTCTTCTTATCTAAACTTTATATCAACTTCCATACTAATTACAATGGGTGCATCTCATATTTATATGCGCATACAAAATAAACAACTAGATCGGCCCTTAAACCTATTACATACAATGCTTCCAATTGAATTGTATCAAGCATGTTTACAAAAAAAAAAATATACATGTTGGAAACCTAACTACAATAGGTACATAGCCTTTACATCATTAGAATATAAGCACAACTCAAAATGATAACAGTCAGCTGCTTACTCTATTCTTCACAAGCACACACTGGCTGTGTAACTTCAATTGTCTGTATCTTTCTCATACTTTCATATCTGATCATGTGCTCATAGACTAAGCATGAATATAGTCTAACCAACTTAACTTCTAGGGTTCACACCATAACTCAGTTGTACACATGTGTGTTGATGCTCTAAGCTTCATGAACTCTGTACATTATCCAGTCTTCAACACTTAGCCGATTTTTTATCTTCTCATTAAGTGTCCTGACTCCAAACTACTATATGACTTTGTTACCATAATGAAAACACTATATTAATTTATATACATCAGTATAGCCAACTTGCCAAAATATTTGTACCTAGTAGATTTTTTATACAATAATGGTTATCATAGTTCTTTGGGGATGTCACCATTTCAGACTCTTTATGGCTTTATGGTCCTCCTTATTATACCCCTTTGAGTTGGGATCACTTGGAGGATAGAGTACTACTTGGCCCTGAGATGTTATAGGATATGGAGCAATAGGTTCATAGGATTAGAGAACATCTTGTGACATCTCAGGATAGGTAGAAGAAATATGCTGATGTCCACAGGATCGATAGACATTTTTCTATTGGAGATAAGGTGTTTCTGAGAGTCTGTCAATGTAAGAGCCCTATATTTTATGGAAAAGGTTCTAAGTTGGCACTATGATTTGTGGGTCCATTTGAGATACTTGAGAGGATAGGATAGGTTTCTTACCAACTCACCCTACCACCTATCCTTGCACGTGTGCATGATGTGTTTCATGTATCCTTACTTAGAGAGTATATTCCTAATTTGACTCATGTTTTGGATTGGAACACTTTACAAGTAGAGGACGGGTAGTTGGCTTTGGAGCTAGGGCATATACTCTAGCAATGGGAATTTGACCCTCAAGAGTCACAACATAGAATAGGTAAGGGTCCAATGGGACCCTAGTGATGAGACCTTCGCTACCTAGGAGGATGCTAGCAGAATCAGATCTACATATCCATACTTATTTGTACACTTCCAGGAGTAATCGTAATCCTAGGGGGAGAGGATGTAGTACCCACCCTAGCATCTTCCTATGTTAGACTAACATGACTATTGCTTCGACACTTTGGATTATATGTTTGGACTATGATCACTATTTAGTTAGCATTTTATGAGACATTTGAGCATATCTATATATTTGGTTACTGTAGTTTATTTGGAAATATTTAATGAGTTAGCATTTAATGATGAATGGTTAGAAATGAACTGTCAATGAAATGTTTTACATCAATTTATGTTATGATGTTTATATTGATCTAACCCTATTGACCCCATTATGATTGGATGTTTACTTGTTGATGTGAGTGTAGGATGAGGAGGGGCAGTCATAGTTACTCCTATGGGAGGTCCACACGATGTCGCACTCTCCCTCCTTGTTTTCCATTGTCTATATATATATATATATATATATATATATATATATATATATATATATATATATATATATATATATATATATATATATATATATATATATATATATATGTTTATGTGTGTGTGTGTGTGTGTCAGTTGGTGGTGCAGGATATAGGTACCAGGCATTGTCTCCACCTGGATAAACAGGTCTGAGCATGCCTTCAAAATCCTTGAACTATTTTTATGTGGAGATTTAACCAAGCAACTCTCAAGGTTACCCGTGGACTTAGTTTATGTTAGGAGGTTACCCTTTTTGGGGGAATGTGAATGCAATCTTATGATTTTATCTTGTTGTTTATGTTATGATTTTTGGTATAAAGGGTATATATGTATGTATGTATGTATGTATGTATGTATGTGTGTGTGTGTGTGTGTGTGTGTTATTATTAAGTGTATGTTATATATTTACACCTATATGTGGGTGCACACACATATACCTCTACATATATAAATATTATTACTTTTGTGTGTTTTATTTGTTTGTACAAGGGTATTTTAATGTTTAATAAAATATATTGAATAAAAGTAAAAATAATAATAATAGATAATGAAAGGAAGCTCCTATTGGTAAAACTAGCTATCTAGGAGGGAGTTAAACTCGAGACCTCCTAGAAGCTAGGCTAGTTTGATTCCAAGTGGGCTATCTATGTTTCTTGAAAGCTTTATGTTTATTCTTCTTATTATAGGTTTCTTTGGAGGCTATTTTAATTAAATTTATTAAGAAACTTTACTATGTGTTTACGGGAATGTTGGTTTTATTTTTCCAACCAACTATCGAAGTTGGAGAAGTTGCTTCTTGTAAAGAAACTACTCCAGCCATATAGTTGAAGGATAAATCAAATGAATTTGGGGAAATTTGGAGATGAGAATTTTGGAGAAATTTTTTTGGTAATTCTTACTAATTGGTTCTGGAAGTCATTTGGAGAAATTTGGTCTCTATGTGTTTTATTGATCATCTTTCTATGAATGCATTTGGTAAATTTGTCTGAGAAAGCAAGAGAGGTTTGGTTTCCAGAGGAGACTCTACCAGGAGGCTACCATCTCACTCAAAGCTTGGAGGTACTACAGGGGTGTCCTCCAACCATTGTGAGGTTTCTTCAAAAGACTCCAGGTAGGCTCTGGACCCCAAAAAGTTTACTTCTTCCTATATGTGTGTGAATTCTTTTGTGGAATCATTCATAAGTGTTTTCATAATATTGTGATGATAGGATGATGTAGATCATATTCAATTGTTTAAAATAATACAACCAAGAAGTTGTGATATGTGTTGTGGTTAAATAGATTTTCCAAATTGTTTCCTATAAGTTCCTAAAAGTTCCTAATTCTATATTTTGGTGTATTTATCTATACTCTTATGGTTTAGGATTAATTAGGAAGGTTTAGGGAAGATTAGGGTGATTTAGGAAGAAATACATTGATTTTTTCCTTCAATAGCATTTGCAGATTTATGTTTTGTATTTAAAAGTTTTGATTACTTGTTTTATTTCTGATTGTAATGGTGATGCAGGGTAGGGATGGGGGATCCAATAATGGATAGTCCAAACCTACACTGCTGATTATAACAACAATGTGCATAGTGAAATACAACAAGATAATGTTTCAAAACTAAATTTCATTCAACATGCTCGGCTGTAAGGCCTTCTGGGTTTCGGCCTATTACAATGAAATAACAAAGTATCAGCAAGATCTCACAAGATCCAAGAAACCACCAACTAGTTCAGATCTACAATAGGCAGCCTCTGATAGGAACAGGTCTAAACTTGTACTCACACTTCCAAGCAACCCTATGTTGTCCTAAGCCTACAAGCCACTAGTTCTGCTAGAAACTCCCAGATTCACAAATTTCCTTCTACTCTACTCTTCCTAATGATCTAAGGATCATATAATACTATCCTCTAACTTCTTATCTACCTTCTACATTGACCTAAGCTCTCAATATATAGCCAGTTAAGCCACATGTCGGTCAGTCGGGCTTTAATTATAATATAGGTCTAGACCAATAAAAGAAACCAAAACTAATGAAAGAATGATAAAAACTTAATGTTCCTTTGGATTTAGGGCCACACATGACCCAAAAACATTCCATTAAGGTTTCAAGGTCCAATTTTATCACATGGAACATCGCAAGAAGAAACACCACACGTTTCATCTGAAAACTGCTAGAAAATAGGTCCCGGGGCAAAACGGGCATAACTTTTTACTCATAATGAATTAGGAGTTGAACTCTTGGGAAATGGTATTAATTTAGGTCCTATTAAATTAATTAGGAGAGAAAAGGAATATTCCTTATGGATCAAGGTCACCAACATGAACAATCAGCACTAAAACTACAGTAACAGCTCGGACGTGAAAATTGGTAGAAAATAGGTCCTGTGCCAAAAAGGCCATAACTTTTCACTCATAATGAATTAGGAGATGTGATATTGGGAAAAGATATTATTTTAGGTCCTCTTTAAGGATGTAAGAGAAAAAAGTCTGATTAATTAAGGATCTAGGTCGCCACATCTCACAATCAGCTCTAAAATTGTAGGAAAACACTACTCCGACGGCAAGGAAAACAACTCCAACTTTGAAATGGTTCATCCAATATCTCCCAAACCATGCCACCTCAAGAGCTGAAACCTTAGACACATGTTCCATATAAATCAAGGAAAAAATACCTTTCATTACACATCCCATAGATCTCTAGAGATCATCACAGCCTAGAAACTCAGAAAACTACCAAAAATAAAGTATTGCATCTCGCTGATAGGGAATTCCTCCAAGACAAAGAAAGATCTTCAGGAACCCAAAATGCTCCTACATCAGACTACCCAGGTAAATAGAAATTATGTCCCATAATTTAATCTCAAGAGAATTACTTGCAATCAACTTCATCTTCACCAAAGGCTTCCAATCCCTCAAGGATAAGAAAATAAATTTGAAAATCAACCATCTATGCTTCATCCATTCAAAGATTAGGATCACATGAATCTCATCAATCCAACCAGCATACCACTAATTACCACAACCAATATAAAAAACAAGAGTATCCAACTCTCTAACAAGTAGATCCAAAGTTAGATCCACATCAATATGAAATACCTCATCATCAGCATCCCATATCTGCAGCTCATCACAACACTCATTACTTTCAACCAGCAATTCAAGTCCATAACTAGCAAATAAGATCTGCACCATAACAATGAACAAAAGAAAGTCACCAACACCACCATCACAAAGGTTTTTATCAATAGATAACTCATCACAATAGTAGTTTGATCACACCCAATGAGATGCTTTGCAATCTCCATGTCAGACACAACCAACTGAACATGAAAATAAATCTTCTCACTAGCCTCAACATCAAGTAAATCTTCACTAATAGCAGTTTGATCACACCCAACTAGATTCTCTGCAATCTCCATGTTAGACACAACTAACTGAACATGAAAAGAAATCTTCTCACCAGCCTCAACAAGGTCAAAAACATCATTGAAAACCATAGGTATTTCAGAAACAGCCACAAGTTGCTCTACAGGTTTCATGTCAGACTCCACCAACTGAGCATCAAAACCAATCTCTTCACCACTAGCAATCTCACTGCACACAATAACAAGTTTCTCTACAAGTTTCATGTCAGATTCCATCAACTAAGCATCAAAACCAATCTCTTGACCACCAGCAATCTCATTGTGCACAACAACAAGTTTCTCTGCAAGTTCCATGCCAAATCCATCTATCTACTCATGCAAACCAATAGACATTTCATCAACTCTAGCCAAGTCATCAGGGACTTCCACAAGTTGTCATCATCTCTTCAAAACCTTCTTCTTTGTATTATGCCTTCTTAATTCCTCTTGTAGGTCTTGTACTTGTTTCTTCAAAGCTCTAAATTTATCTGCATACACACTAAGGTCCAATCCTCTTGGAGACATCCTTCAAGATCTTTGAAAACCCAAGGCAACAAATCATCAACAAGGTCCTGGTGCAAATAGCCTCAACTCATTTTGCACACTCAAGATCTTCAAGATTTGATACCACTTGATGTAGGGTAGGGATGGAGGATCCAATAATGGATAGTCCAAACCTACACTGCTGATTATAACAACAATATGCACAATAGAATACAACAAGATAATGTTTCAAAACTAAATTTCATTCAACATGCCTGGCTATAAGGCCTTCCAAGTTTCAGCCTATTACAATGAAATAACAAAGTATCAGCAAGATCTCTCAAGATCTAAGGAACCACCAACTAGTTCAGATCTGCAATAGGCAGCCTCTGATAGGAACAAGTCTAAACTTGTACTCACACTTCCAAGCAACCCTATGTTGTCCTAAGCTTGTAGGCCACTAGTTCTACTACAAACTCCCAGATTCACAAATATGCTTCTACTCTACTCTTCCTAATGATATAAGGATCATCTACTAATATCCTATAACTTTTTAGCTACCTTCTACATCAACCTAAGCTCCCAATATATAGCCAGCTAAGCCACAAGTCGGCCAGTCAGGCTTTAATTACAATATAGGTTCAGACCATAAAAGAAACCAAAACTAATGAAAGAATCATCAAAACTTAATGAACCTTTGGATTTAGGTCCACACATGACCCAAAAACATTCCATTAAGGTCTTAAGGTCCAATTTTATCACATGGAACATCGCAAGAAGAAACACCACACGTTTCACCTGAAAACTACCAGAAAATAGGTCCCGGGGAAAAACGGGCATAACTTTTTACTCATAATGAATTAGGAGTTTCGCTCTTGGTAAATGGTATTAATTTAGGTCCTCTTAAATTAATTAAGAGAACAAAGGATTATTCCTTATGGATCAAGGTCACCAACATGAACAATCAGCACTAAAACTGCAGTAACAGCTCATATGTGAAAATTGGCAGAAAATAGGTCCCGTGCCAAAAAGGCCATAACTTTTGACTCATAATGAATTAGGAGATGTGCTAGTGGTAAAAGATATTATTTTAGGTCCTATTTAAGGCCCTAAGAGTGAAAATTATTATTCATTAAGGATCTTCGCCACATCTCACAATCAGCTCCAAAATTGTAGGAAAACACTACTCCGACGGCAAGGAAAACAACTCCAACTTTGAAATGGTTCATCCAATATCTCCCAAACCATGCCACCTCAAGAGCTGTGACCTTAGAAAAATCTTCCACATACATCAAGGAAAAAATACCTTTCATTGCACATCCCAAAGATCTCTAGAGATCATCATAGCCCAGAAACTCAGAAAACTGCCAAAAACAAAGTATTGCATCTCTCTGACAGGGAATTCCTCCAAGAGAAAGAAAGATCTTTAGGAACCCAAAATGCTCCTACATCAAATGGTGTGTTGAGGAGGTGTGTTGGAAGTGGTATTGAGGCACCTAAATTAGGTATGCCTCAGGGAACCTTCCCCCAAGCACTCTCCACACCTGAAACTCTTTTTTTGGGGCAAATCTGGACAAGTTTTTGACAATCCTCGTACGAGAAAACAACCCTGATCTTATTTAATCATATGAGTTAGGATGAATTATCATATGGTCCTATGAGGATTCTCTTATAGCCCTATGATAATACTTGTATGGGTCATATGGGGTCCTAGGGTTTCTATATGGCCATTTTTGCACTTTGGATTGGTCATATGGCTTCTACAAGTTCTTTATGATTAGGCTAAAAAATTTATCATGTGTGTATGTCCATCACCTATTTTAGTGGTATTGTATTGTGTCACTTATGATGTTTTAGTAATTGGAATGTACTTGTGATATTTTTATGACAATAGGACCCGTCCTAGTGGTAGGATTTATATAAATATAACATTTAAGTATAAGACTTATACTTTAACTTATATTTGTATAAATACCTTTCCGGATGTTTGAGATAGGTTCCAATTTCATAGGAGTTAAGATGAAAATTTTATATTTTGGGGTTTTTTTGAAAAATTTCAGACTTAACCAAATTTCAGGCACATGAGGGTTCCCTAGACTTATGAACAAGCTATGGAATGTTGTGTTAATGCTTGTGGAAAGTTATATGTTGTATCTTATGAGTGTTTTTACATTGTTTTTTTGGACTTATAAGATGTTACTCATGTAATTTCAGTACTTGGCTTATGATAGAATCAATAATATGAGGCTAGGACTTGTTCGGGTGGCTGGAGTGCACCAGAGGGTTCCCTAGACCAATGAGATTGATGGATCTTTTGAAATTACTTGATGTTTTCATAGCTTGTGTGTGTGGGTAGGTGAATAGGTACCCTAGGTGAGTGGCTCACCATAGGTGTTGGATCCCTAAAATGGTTGCCAGATGATCTTATGGGTGGGTTAGTAAAAAGTGATAACCTAATAATGAATATGGGAAAGGGGGGAAACAAAAGATAATGAAAGGAAACATATTAATGGCCACATAGTCCTGTTGGAGTACTGGGACCATGGGTAACTATTAGGGAGGATCCCTATTCATAAAGGGGGTACTGAGGTTACATGTTTTCTAGGGAGGATCCCAAAATACCAGATATGTGATGACACTCACCTAGAGGGTATGCTAGAAACCTAACCCTTGTGATTAGTATGGTGATATGTTGTTATGTCATGTATTTTCTTTTAGATTAGAGTTTTGTGAAGCCTTAGAATGCTTAGGGCCTTATGAGTATCTTGGTTCTATCTCCTAGCATGGGGGGTGGAACTTCACTATTTTCACATGGTTGGGTGGTAAAAATCTTTCAAGCTCCTATTCGTGGTCTGTGACTTGGATGCATTCAATCCTATACATTAATGGAGATTTTTCTATTTTGTATCATTGTTATTAAAAAAGAAGATGTAAAAGATATGTTGTAATGCCTTCGGGCCATTCATGTACTTGCTATTGTAATGAGATTTATTATCATAAAAAAATGTAATTGAAAAGAAAAGCAATGTAATTGGGAGGGATAGTTCTAGGGTTTGTTTCAAGGGTTGTTATTTGAAAGATCAAAGTTTGAAATATATAATGTATTGTTGAGTTATCTTATCTATCTCTCCTATGTGGCAATGAAAGGAATGATTTATTATGCGAAGGCTAAAATGTAATTTGTAAATAATAGTTATTCAATGTGTAGGAAAGAGAAATGAAATTAGTTTATGAAGTAAGGAATATAATTGTAGATGAAATGTTATTTTCTTACCCTATCTCTTAAGTTACGAAATGTGAAAGTAAAGAAAAGAAATGAAATTCAATTTTGGATAAGTAATGTAAATATGTTAGTATATGAATTCATTAAGGGAACCTTAAGGAATATAAATGTAAATGTATTAGTGATGTAATTTTAGAAAAAAAAATTGTTAGTTTCAATTTTTTGTCATAAGACCTGATTCCTTATGGGTTCCCTAGTAGGGACAATACATATAATTAATCTTGTTACTCTTGGAAGATTCTCCTTTTTCATAGCTAGGAAATGGAGTTTGGAATTATTTATGATCATTTTTTGTATGATGTCCATCCACCTTAACTTTTCCTTCTTCAATTAGATCTTAAATATGATGTCTTAATTTCATACAATTATTAGTCTTGTGTCCTTTTTTGGGATGAAAATCGTAGTAATCGTTATCATTCCACCACATTGGTTTTACTTCTGGTTCCCAAGGTTTGGAGTTAGGAATTGTGATGATTTATAATAGTGACTTCAAGAGCACTTCTAATGTATCTCCCAATGGCATGAATGTTCTCTTGGGTCTTGCTAACGAAGTCTCTATTCGAGTAGTTGGTTTATTGAAAGTATTGTTAACCATTGGTGTCACTATTGAATTCAAACTCTTGCTCACTTGGAGACTTGTCGTAAGATTAAAAACTTCCATTTTTGGTTTGGTATTAGGAATATCCACAAATCCAGCATTGACCACATTCTTGTTCATGTTTCTATATGTGTACTTGTCTTTTGGAGGGATAGTATTTATCCTTATTTTCTTTGTTGATAGTGATCTCCCCTTTCTTGATCAAGTTCTCTTCAATATTTATGACACTATCTATCATCTTATCAAAACTTGGTGGACCTTGTAGTTGTATTGGAAAATTCATCTCGAGTACAAAGTTATTGATAAAAATGTCCATTTTTTCACTTTTGAGTATTTGTCTAGCATATCGCACAAATATTTTCCTCCATCATTGTAAGAAAGTCTGTTAGGCCATTTTTCTGTCATAGCAAAATCCTTTGAAAATGGCCTGTTGCCTGCAATGTTTTTGTTAAGTGTCCTGCCCTATGCTCTTCAATGTATCACCTTGCTCCAGTCTAAATTGCACATGCTGAATCACCAAATCTAGAAGGTTATTCAAGTTTTAAAGTTTGCTGGAAATAATTTCAAAATCTGCCACAATGTCAAAAAACCACAGTGTTTCTAAAAATCCATGATGTTTTTGGTATGTTTGAAAACCTTCGTTGTTTTTGACTTTGTGCCTTCCAGCTTTGGTGCGCTTATCTTTTTGTCTGCATGGAAACTTTGTATGTTTTCGGTCTTTCTCTGTGTCAAACTTTGTGTGTTTTCGATCCTCTTTCATTGAAAACCCTATGTTTTTGACCTCACAGTTTCCTGTTTGCTGGTGTTTCCTAACTGCACAAGTGCGATGGATGGTGGGCTCGGGTCTTCAAAGGGTTTCAAATTGATTGGTTGTCGCATGATCACATTTCAGAAATTTCTAACATGCAACCATGCGACCAGTTGACACATGTCCTGGCGGGCCCGTTGGCTAGGGTTTGATAGATGTTTAACGGGCGACAAAGATCGGTGGTTGTCACTATACCACAAAGAAAAGATGCAAGACTTTTATCTCTACTCTTTAACGAGAGCTGTTGATGCGGTAGGAGGGTGGATACACATGGTGGGCCTGGTATTTTTTAAGTGGAGTAACAATGCAGATGAGATCTACGGTCGATGTGTGATCACACAGAATATTCTCACCCCATGCGATCATGCACCCACCATCCAATCTTCCCAAAAGGTGAGGCTTTTCTCGGCGGTGGGTCCTGTGTTCGGTACCTCGGCAGTTGTAGTGAATGGCGTGGTGACATGTGGCATCAAGCAGACCCAAGTGGGGTCTGAGGTTTGGTAGAGTGGATAAGGATCTGGTGGTGCCGACAAAATTCAATGTGTTCGCATGTTCGTGCAATAAAAAGGTGATTCGCTAGTTTGTTTGGTGATTCAGCGAATAGTGGTCACATGATCACTAAGTATTTTAGCGATGGTGGGAAGTATTTCACAAACTGGCAGAAGTTGTTCAGTCGCTAGTTCGCCAGATAAAGTGAGGCTAGTGTTTTGGTGACGTGGAGGCTTGTCTCATGTTCGCATAGCCCATTTCCTGGCTATGCGATCATGCGACCACTAATGGCATCACGGTTGCGGAGTTGTGTGGGTCCACGGTGCCGTGCTGCTGACGTGCCTATTTTTCATTCATCGAGGGATTTATGAGGTGGCCGAGGACTTTTCAGCGGGGTTTGTGACTGTTGACCGTGGCTAGGAGACTGCGGTCACATGATCGCAAAGGTTAGTTTGGTGCCTTGCGATCATGCGACCAAGCATAAGATGAAGCCCATTTTCCTATGGCGGTGAAGTTGATGACTGCATGATTGTGTGACTAAGGGAAAATAGTTGAGGAACATAAAGCCCGTGAAATGCAAAGTAGCCGTTTGATTTCAAATTTGATTTTTCTGAGAGTTTCCAGCAGTAGAGGGTACCATTTTTATGGAATTCAATGCAGAAATGACCTTGTTTGGTGAGAAGTGATTTGTTGGCCATTGCAATGTGGTCCAGGGTGTGATGATCATTTGCAAGGATCTGTACCATGTCAGGAATGAACAAGGAATGGCTCAAGGTGTGTTGCAGGGTGGTTGATTTGACTTGTTCTCTTGGTGGATTTGTGATCTTCTGTATACTGATCTGAGAATTATCATAATTGGAGATCATCTTTGATCTTTTTCTCTGAGATTGCTTGGTTTCCTGCCCCTGCAATAAATTCTTGATTGGTTCTGATTGGTTGGGTGGTTGAAGTCTTAACCCTAGTTACCCGTAGCTTGTTGCATCCTACTGGTTTGGGATTCCAGGGTAACCAATGGTATAAATTGTAGGTTGTTTGATTTTGTAAGGGTTCTTTCTTTTGCAAATTTTTGAGGAGAATTGGTTCTAGTGAAAGGTTCTATCCTGCAAATTTCTCCTTCTCTCTGCATATAGAGTGTTCTTCTTTCCTTGCTAGTTCTGAGAACATAATGCATATTGTAAGTGGTTTGTCTTATGTGTGAGAAGTTAATATATTCTTACTATTGTCAAGCTATCTCCATTTGAATTCTGAACTCATTAGTCATGCATCAAGGATGTTTGATTTTTCTACCTTGCATTGTCTAAGAGCTTGTGGGTGGAGTTGTCTTCGCAGAGATAACTGGTTCAGGGTTAGTATTCATGTATGTATGAGCTGAAATATCAAGGATAGGTCATGCTTGTCTTCCAGTGGATGCTAGTTAATGTATTGTCTAATTCCTAGGTCTCTTCTAAGGGGAGGGTTAAAATCATTTGATGGAAAATAGCATGCTTGAATGCACAGGTGGGTGTTAACTTGAGGTTTAGTCATGGTGTGTGATTGATGTCAGGCATCAACACATTGAGTATATTGTTTTCTTCTTTCATAGTTGTCATTTGCAATAGGGTTTGATAGGCCGACACTGGGGCAAATAATAAGAAGAATTAATGATTTATAATGAAGTTCGGCTGGTCTATACGTGTCAATCTGAGAGTGTAAGCTTGGGAAAGGTGTTCGAGTAGTATGCCATCAAGGGATGATAGTTGTGAGCTAAGGGTTTATGAATGCAATTATAACACGCGAAATTAATTCTATGAGAAACTAAAGAAACCCAGTGACAGGAACTGTCACTTCCTGGCGATAGGAACAGCAAAAATAGAAATAAACATTTAAGAAATAACAATAATAACAAATGTAATAATTCACAAATTCAACTAATCTAGAGGAAATAATTCCAATACCAGGCATATCACTAATCTAATATAATAGTTTACTAATATGAATCTGATACTGCTATATTGATTTGTCTCTTAATATGATAGAAAATTTAGAATATGCTGGTCATTATTAATAATTTGTAATGAGAACGTGATAATCTTTCTTACCCAGCTATGATATTAATCTACCTGCAAAACTATTTATGAAAACTAACTATTGAAATGAAGGAAAATCTTATTCTATTAACAAACTCAAACAAACCAAATGTAAGCTACTGAAATCACCAGCATTCTGCAGAGTGGGCCCTTCCTCCCAGTTTGCTGAGTGATGAAATTCAAAACGTCTCTTCCTTAAGAAATTTCGATCATGCAAGGTTTTATATTTATTGATCATAATTTTTTCATATCTGATATTACATAGCACATATATTTATATGTGTTTAGTTTAAAAATATAGCACCAAACAAAATGATTTTGTTTTGCTAAAAACCAGGCAATATGTGGGTACGTACAAACTTGTTTTCAGCCCACAAATTGAAAATTGGTTTGTTATAACAGTGGACATAAATGGAAGATAACGTGGCTGCTCATATCTTCACAATGAACAGCATGGAATAGGAAACAACCTGTAATGCTAAGACCCATGTACTCCTTTGGTGGATAAAAATAAGTTTGTTATTAAGGAAACAATAATCATGCCCATGCCATAATATCCAATGTTTTGTAGCAGCAATGTTATCTCCAGCCAAAACGGTTTGCAACAATATTTGAAATTGTTTGGAGTTTAGTGGTTCTGATTTTTACGTGGGACTATCTCATCTCCTTAGCAATAATGCTTGATTGGATTCTCTATTGTCCATGTATGAATTCAACTAAGCTGGAGGAGTTCTATGTTGAGCTGGTAATAGTAGCAAAAGATAGAACAAACTTTGAAAATTAAAATCCAAACCCGTAATAGAAAAATCACATTTTGAAAAATGGCCTCTAACTTTTCCATCATGCACATTCTAAAGATTCTGCCACTTGGGATTGTAATTGGGCATGTTCTGAACAATACCCATGTCTCAGATTTTTGAGATTCATCTGTATCTGTTCGCAAAAGGAAATACAAAACTTACTATCCTTATTTTTAGTTTGTAATTATTCCTGTTAAGTTCTTTCTCAACATACTCCTTGGTTAATACTCTTGGAAGGAATAATGCTTTAAATTGTTGAGGAAATAATGAATGCTAAGAAGATATAGCAAGCAATACATTTCAAAGTGGATGGAACTTTGTATTTCTGAAATAGCTATAGGAAGATGCATAGCAGGTGACAGGAAGAACCATAACTTGTCAGATAAATACAATTTCATCTATTTATTCACATATTATATCTAATAACTATATTAAATATTACTCATAAATATTAGATCATATGCAACATAGAAGGAGAAAATGGAATATTAAAATAGATATTGAAATGAACATGAAGGCTTATAGGAAGGGTAAAATATGGCATAATTTGGGACATAAATTGCTCTCATCATTCCCCCCCAACTTAGCTTATTGCACATCCTCGTGCAATCATTATGATCAAGAGGTTTTTTTTTTTGTGAACTAAAAGCACTATGAATTTACAGTTTTGGCTTTGTCTCCACCCCGAACCATGATAACCCATAAACACAAATCCCTTTCTTTGCTTCACATGACAAACTTTGTTATTTTTTCTTCTTCAATAGGGATATCTCTTTTAACTTTTCATGAGTTGTTTCTCATTTCTCTTTTCTTTTATTTTCATTTTTTTATAGCATCATGGTTCACAAGGTTATATATAGGAGAAATTTATCTCAATTTGCACAAGAGGAGTTTAAATGGGTGAAATAGGAGAGATGGAAGACAAAACAAAGGCTATTATATGATGGATATAGTATGATGGGTTTAGTAAGGGCGATGGATGGAAGATAATAGGATGACATTCCTCCCCCCAACTGAAAGGTTGACTGTCCATGGGAAATAAGGAGAGGATAGGGAGGATTGTTGCATATTGATCAACATAATAAGTAATACAAATAAAGTTAAGAGATAAAATAAGGAAAAACAAAATTGATTGGTTTACCAACATGCATGTGTAGGAAGACCAATGGTGGAGTGGGTAGAATATGATGTGAATGAGATAATGAATATGGTAAGAAATGTGAAGGAGATAAAGTAGATGGGAATAAGTAGGATGGGTGAAATGAAGATGGTAAAGATGGATATAGTGGTTGTTGTGAGTATTCATGATTCCATTTATTGTGCATATCATGTAAAGGTTTATATTTTGAAGAAATGTGTTGGTTGTTTAATGAAATAGAGTGATAATCTATGTTACCAACATCATGCATACCTTGATCTTCTTGGGTTGGTATTTGAAATGGTTCATAAGTTACAAGGAATGCTTGTTCACTTCCTCCCTTATCATGGTAGGGATCACAAAAAGTGTGTACCTCATTCACCACTTTCTCTTGATTGTTCTGGCATATGCACTGGTCATCTTTCCTATAGCAAAGAGAACAACAAGTGGTTAAATTTTCATCATCAAAATCACATTGTTCTAAGAATTTATCAATGATATTTTCTTGGTCAGACATAAAGATAGAATTATTGCATACCTCTGATAAGGGAAGATCAAGATCAGTAAAGATGCATTCATTAGGTAGATAGGGTATTAAAATATCACCTTTGGTCGGCATGATTTCCCCACCAATTTCATCTTTTATTTTTAAATTTGAAGGTGGGGGTCTCGGGGCGGCAACCACCAATGGGGTCAAGGGGCAACGCCCCTTGTGGGGTCCTGGGGCAGTGCCCAAGGTGCACTCCCTGTCACAGTATAGGGCGGGGTCAAGGGGCAGCGCCCTCGACGCCAAGCACATTTTGCCTCTTGCGTTCCCTTCAAATTTTCCATTTTTGAAACAATTTTCACCCAAAATTGATGTACTTGAACAACCTTTAAAATGCATCATTTTTAACATTTTTCTTCAAAATAGCTTTTTAACCAATAGCTCACAACAACTAGTGATGATGTAAAATTGAATCTAATTTCTAAAACAACTAATGAATCTAATTTCTAAGGCCTACTTGCAAACTCTAAAATAAAACTCTAAAGCAATGCATCTATATGATTTACGCAATGCAAATTAAGATTAATTACTTAAGCAAGGCTAGTAATTGCAAAAGCTTTCATCCTAACACATTGTTCCTAACTCAACTCATCAATCTAACATGCCTTTGACACCTTTCCCGGGCAACGGTGCCAAAATGATAGGCCAACACTGGGGCAAATAATAAGAAGAATTAATGATTTATAATGAAGTTCGATTGGTCTATACGTGTCAATCCAAGAGCGTAAGCTTGCGAAAGGTGTCCGAGCAGTATGCCATCAAGGGATGATAGTTGTGAGATGAGAGTTTATGAATGCAATTATAACACGCAAAATTAACTCTATGAGAAACTAAAGAAACCCAACAATAGGAACTGTCACTTCCTGGCAACAGGAACAGCAGAAATAGAAATAAACATTTAAGAAATAACAATAATAACAAATGTAATAATTCACAAATTCAACTAATCTAGAGGAAATAATTCCAATACCAGGCATATCACTAATCTAATATAATAGTTTAATAATATGAATCTGATACTGCTATATTGATTTCTCTCATAATATGATAGCAAATTCAGAATATGCTGGTCGTTATTAATAATCTGTAATGAGAACGTGATAATCTTTCTTACCCAGCTATGATATTAATCAGCTTGCAAAACTATTTATGAAAACTAACTATTGAAATGAAGGAAAATCTTATTCTATTAACAAACTCAAACAAACCAAATGTAAGCTACTGAAATCACCAGCATTCTGCAGAGTGGGCCCTTCCTCCCAGTTTGCTGAGTGATGAAATTCAAAACGTCTCTTCCTTAAGCAATTTTGATCATGCAAGGTTTTATATTTATTGATCATAATTTTTTCATATCTGATATTACATAGCACATATATTTATATGTGTTTAGTTTAAAAATATAGCACCAAACAAAATGATTTTGTTTTGCTAAAAACCAGGCAATATGTGGGTACGTACAAACTTGTTTTCAGCCCACAAATCAGAAATTGGTTTGTTATAATAGTGGACATAAATGGAAGATAACGTGGCTGCTCATATCTTCACAAATGAACAGCATGGAATAGGAAACAACCTGTAATGCTAAGACCCACATACTCTTTTGGTGGATAAAAATAAGTTTGTTATTAAGGAAACAATAATCATGCCCATGCCATAATATCCAATGTTTTGTAGCAGCAATGTTATCTCTAGCCAAAATGGTTTGCAACAATATTTGAAATTGTTTGGAGTTTAGTGGTTCTGATTTTTACGTGGGACTATCTCATCTCCTTAGCAATAATGCTTGATTGGATTCTCTATTGTCCATGTATGAATTCAACTAAGCTGGAGGAGTTCTATGTTGAGCTGGTAACAACAGCAAAAGATAGAACAAACTTTGAAAATTGAAATCCAAACCCGTAATAGAAAAATCACGTCTTGAAAAATGGCCTCTAACTTTTCCATCATGCACATTCTGAAGATTCTACAACGAGGGATTGTAATTGGGCATGTTCTGAACAATACCCATGTCTTGGATTTTTGAGATTCATCCATATCTATTCGTAAAAGGAAATACAAAACTGACTATCCTTATTTTTAGTTGGTAATTATTCCTGTTAAGTTCTTTCTCAACATACTCCTTGGTCAATACTCTTGGAAGGAATAATGCTTTAAATTGTTGAGGAAATAATGAATGCTAAGAAGATATAGCAAGCAATACATTTCAAAGTGGATGGAACTTTGTATTTCTGAAATAGCTATAGGAAGATGCATAGCAGGTGACAGGAAGAACCATAACTTGTTAGATAAATACAATTTCATCTATTTATTCACATATAATATCTAATAACTATATTAAATATTACTCACAAATATTAGATCATATGCAACATAGAAGGAGAAAATGGAATATTAAAATAGATATTGAAATGAACATGAAGGCTTATAGGAAGGGTAAAATATGGCATAATTTAGGACATAAATTGCTCTCATCAGGGTCTTTGACTCTGTGGCCCATTGGATAAGGCACTAGTCTATCAGAGACTTAGGGCATCTCAGGGGTCCTTTCAATCCTTTCAAATCATTTCCCTTCAGCTCCACCCTTTCCCTTTCTTGTTGTTAGGATAGGTCTCTAGCTTTCAGTCTCATTCCATGCAAGTAGGGCTATTGCATGAGATTTTCTATCATTAGTGTACAGGATACCTATAGGAGATTGACTGCTATTCCACATTAATCTTTCTGTAGGCCTTTGGTTTGTCATGAGGTGTCTTGAGTGTGCAGATAAGGCAATACCTACCTGAGTGAATGTGGAGCTCAAAGAAGAAGGAGGATTTCTCTCTATCCTCATCAATTGGTTTGTTTTTCTTGTCAAGCTTGAGTGCTTAACCTGTGTTTCAAGCCCAACCATTTGATTCAAGTTTGGTCCTGCAAGGAAAAGAGCCAACAAAGTCAAGAATGATTCTCCAATTTTCTGTTTGGTATTACATAAATCCAACATAGTCACAATATGTTGGATGTTATAGGATTATTGTTGGATAAACTTTTCAACTAGTTCTTCAAAAAATTTGATTCCTGTAGGTAATTTTCAGAACCAATACTTTGCTTGTCCACATAAACTTTGTGGAAATAACCTGATAAGGTACATTTTTTCATGCATGAATTTCATACTTGACGTGCAAAATTTCCTCACATGGTCTTGAGGGTCAGAATTTTTGGTGTATTTGTCATATTTTAGAATTGTGACATGTTGAGGAAATGGTATCATCTTTAATCCCTTATCAAAGGGGAAAGAACAAATGTGTTACAAAGAATATTGCTTTTTTGGTTTGTCATTTTCTTTCTTTAACTCTTGGATTTTTGTTTACATAGCGATTAGTTTTCATGTTAAGATAGACATAGGACTAAGATCCTCCTTTTGTTTGAGTTGATTTACATCATAGTCTTTAGGTAGCTTCACTCCTCAAGATACAATTTCTAGGAAGTAATTTTCCTTGTTTTCTTCCAAAGTTCTCTCAAGAATTTTGTTGAATCTTTTACTTCTTAAATCTCTTTGGTATTCTTGTTCCATAGGATCTTCATCATCGGAATCATAACGTTCTTCTCAAAAATGTTCTTCTTCTTGATTATTTTGTTCATCTTGTTTGTCATATTCATCATGTCTTTCATCACAATGAAAGTCTTCTTGGTTATTCATGTTTGTCATGTTAGGGGTTACTATGTGAATAGTGATAGGTGTTGTTTCAAATAGAGGATTAAGTCTGGAAGTTTCTCATCTTTAAAATGTGATTAGTGGTACCTCATTTGAAAATGGATTTTTTCAAATTTATAAGATTTGTGTCTCGTATTAACCATGAAAGCTTGATTAAGGAATTTTGAGTGTCTTATGTGGAAATGGGTCTGAAAGTATGCAATTGTCCAATTGTGAGTCCCAGGATGCAAAAGTGGGTTTGAAATGTCTTAAGATCCAATGTCAAAGGGTGTTAGAGTGCCCTAATAGTGAGTTGGGAACCAAGTGCAAGTGGATTTGTGTGATTTGTTTGAAAGTTCTAGCATCAAAGGGTGTTAGAGTGCCTTGATAGTGACCTGAGAACTTGATTTGAACCTAATAGTGACAAGGAGACTCCACAATTTTAAACAATGCAGGATAGACCAAATAGGATGACAAGACATGCTCAATAATAACTCTTTCAGGCTTGCAGATAGACTTTTTTTTATAGAAAAATCTAAATAAATGCCAAAAAGGGTATCCAAAAATGCAAAAATCTAGTTTGTGGGAGGTGCAAAAGTGATCTCATCCCCAGATGTGACATTCTAGATGTGATCTAGGAATACGGGATGCGACTCCTAATTTAGTTTTGGTCCTAGATGTGACTCGGGAAATTTGGGGGATACAAGATCTGATCCTAGAATGATCAAATGCAATCTGGAATGAGGGGTGCAATTCAGGATACCATATGTGAGATTATGATGGACATTCTGATGCAAAGTTTTGTCAATTTTTGGAAAATGAGTCTTCTCTATCCAATTTCAAGGACTTGTAGGTATTTAAAAATCCTTGGCATTTGTTCATTTGAGAGATTTATCTAAGGTTTGTAATTAAAACACATCAAGCAATCATTTTTATAGAAAACCAACCTAACCTTCCTTATGCTAGGTAGAGATTGGAAACAATTGTTCACTAAGTTAGAAACACACTCAAAGACTCCTTAGAATATGCCAGTCTAGCAACATGCAATGGATGCTGGAGTCTATATTAGCCGAGTAGTAACGTCGATGAGGGCTCAATATGGTGAATGTCTTGGGGCAATTACTATTTTCCTTGCACAAGTCTCACCAACCTTTTGGAGGTGAATTGGGTAGCATCTAACTTAGGATTTTAGTAAAGGCATCTATTCATAACCATCTCCCATATTCCTGCAAGTAGGATTGAGGCCTATAGCCCTATGAGTACCCAAATTTGTGTAGTCTCGCAAGCAAGATTCAAGCGGCTCCTCTCTACACAAGATTCAAACATGTCACTGGAAAAGATCAAATCAAGATTCCAATGCCAAAATGAATTATGTCTTCCAAATTTTTCACCTCAAGGAAGCATCAATTTTTTTAGTGGGGTGGAAGAGTTGGCTTAAGACTTGTTCCCACTTGGGTCATTCCTGAGAGCTTCTTTCCTCAACTGACAGACCCTCTAAAGGTATTGCAATAAAAGAAAAGGGATCAATAATTCAAGGTCTAGATTTCTGATTCTCCATGAAGGAGAAGAACATAATCTCCTAACTCAAATTACTTCTCCAAGACACATCATGCAAGATTTACTTCAAATTATCCCAGTAACCCAAATTGCAAGCTAACTTTTGAGTTTTGTATTTTCCTCAAGGGAAAAGAGAATAATCCTCTGATTCATTTGTAAATTGGCCTCAAATTATAATTAAGTTCCTATAAAAGAAAGTATGAAGTCTAGTTTATTTTTCTTCAAGGCAACCTACAAATAACCATTAGTAGTCTCATATGTTGATTTCTCTGCCAATTTGTCTTGCAAACCACTATTAGGCTATTAAAAATCTAGAGAGAAAAAAAAATCAACTCATTAGATGTGAGAAAAATTAAATTTCAAGAAAATATCCATAGATGCAACCCAAAGTTTTAACCTGATGTGATCCCCTTTTCCATATGTGATTAAGGATCCTAAATGTGATCCAAAAATTACTAAATGTCATACCTTACTGGATGTGATCCAGGAAATATCGGGTGTGACTCTGTTTCCCAGGTGCGATCCAATTTCCAAAATATGATTCCCTATAGTCAGAAACATGGTAAAAATTTAGTTTGAAAGGTAGAAATCTAGGGCTTGGCCCCATGGTGGGTGCTAGAAATGTGTGTGTGAATTGTGGCAGTTTTTATCCTGCAACACAACACTTCAATAACTTATTATATCAATTGTTAGCACAAGAAAATCAATCTAAATCAATTTCAATTGAAATCAAATTATTGCTCTCTAACTAACACAAGTATGGAAAGAACCTAAGATTTCTCTCAGAATTAGATCCTAAGCAGTGACAATGCATGTTAGAATGAGAGATTAAAATCAATAATGCATTTAAACTATCAAATTTACTCAAATTACTCAAGAAAGCCATTAATTCATTAACTCTTAAGCAATTGAAATGTTATCTAATTATCTATGAAATCAAATTAGTAGCATGCAAGTATGAATTCAGATTAACTATATGTTTTGGGGTTTGAAAATTCTCCTTTTATAGAATCTTGAGAAATTGGATGATCAGGACACATCCATGAGGAGTGGTTGAGATGCTTCCTTACTTGATCCATGTGAGCGATCCATGTGATTAGCTCTCATTAGTTTAAAGTGTCTTTTTTATCCCCTTGAAAGGTGACATGTCATTTTGGAGTATTTTATTCATTTCTTTTAATTAATTAATTTATCCATGCATTTAATGGGTTTGATTTAATTAATTAGGCTTAGAGATAATCAAAGTAACTTTTTCTCAATTATTGATAATAAATTCTTGAATTAGGATATTTTATTGATTTTATCAAATTTAATGAATTATGTTAATAATCAAGAATCAAATTAACACAATTAAGAGTTTTATCCAAAATTAGGGCAAATAGGGCCTTAGGTTCTATTAGCCCAATTTGAGGTGATTACAAGAACTAATATGTCAAGAGGAGAGAAAATTATGTGTAGGAAATGTGAGAAAATTATATCAAGTGTGTGGAGAAGCATCTCTTAAGTAGAGATGAGTGAAGGAGTTTGCATGTAACTCCCATGTGTATGAGTGTCACATTCATACTAAGTGTGAGCATCCTCATAAGAAGGAATAAACTAATTTCCTTATTAAAGGAATTACAAAATATGAGTTATCCTCCCACTTGGACTAGAGGACAAAAATACTTATAGAGATTCCTAAAAGAATATCCTAAAATAAATAAAAGGAGGATACCTTGGTTTATCCTCAAATTAAATAAAACAACCAAGGAAATATCATAAATTCTAACATTTCTGCTCTCTGGATTTTTCACCTTTTTATGCCCTGCCATTAGAAAAATACAAGAAATACATTTTTGACTGCAAGCTTTATTAATTTGCAAAAATAGTCAAAAGCACTACAAAAATGATTGAAAGTGCTATTTAAAACCTTGAATGTGCTGTAGAAAAATTTAAATGCGCAGGAACAGAAATTAAATGCACTGTTTAATTAAGCAAGTGTGCATAAAGAAATCTTTGAAAGCGCTGCAGGACTGATAGGATGTGCTTTGTAGTTAGAGTGAACGTACTAAAAGAATGAAAGAAAGAATATAGAAGTAATTAGATGTGTTCCTTCTCCATGTAAAGGCACAACAATTTATCTTAAACACGTTGTTTCAGGCCTTGGATGCACTAGAGGAATGCTTGGATGCGCTGCAAAAAGTCTCAAATCCACAACTTCACCTGTAAAACATAGTTAACAACAAGAAAATGATAGAAAAATAGAAAATTCTCAAAAAATTAAATGATTGAGGCCTAATACCCCACAGTGGGTGCCATTTTGTGTACTATTGAAAGTACCTATATAGGGTTAGTGTAAGAATTTGCCTAAGGCAAAGAATAAAAGCCAAGATCTAGAAGCTCAAGAGATAGCACAAGAGAGACAAAATATGATATGATCAAATGATCAAATAATGAATAATAGATAGATAGATTGATTACAAAGTAGGAATGCCTAAATATATAGGCAATGCAATAAGACTACATGATAAGGAGATGATAAGATATCACCCACACAAGGTGGAATCACATGTCCACCAAAGGTGGATCATCCTCCATTGTACATCAAAGTATGTGCAACATGAGAGGATGATAATGTGATGAGAGCACTAAAGGTGGATCTCACAAACAAAGAGTTATGTGATGACAACTATCACACCTAAAGTATAAATTCTCCTAACCATGTGCTAAAATGAAATGAAAACTCCTAGGTGTCACAATGACAACTAATATGCAAATGCATTATCCTAAGTAAACTTAAGTAAATTGTAATTAGTGAATATTTAATTACACCAATAGTTAGTTTAGCAATAAATAATCTAAATAAACAAAATAACACAATTCGTGAGCTATTTAAATGCAAATACAACTAATGAGCACTCTATGGATCTCTATTTATATATGCTAATGGTAAGATCTCAGCAAGCCTCCATTAGTGACAACTCTAAAATGAGAAAATAATAAGATATTTAAATTAATTAAGCCTATTTCAAAGAAGCTATGCTCAATTAAGCCTAAAATTATCTTTCTAGCTCAAAATCTCAAGAGGTTTGATGCAATTCTCAGATGTGTGGATCCTTTTCTCCTAATTTTGGCCTTCTATTTATAGATTTAAGCAAGCATAGGGGGTGGAGTTACTTTGATCATGATTAATTTTGAGTTAAGTCCATGGTTCCACCTTTAGGAACAATTTAAATGGTTTTTCCTCAAAGCTTGGGACAAAGAGACAAAATGTGTGGTCAATATGCTCTCACCTTATGTGTGATTGAGATTTGATTTTGGCTTGATCAATGTGAGACCAATCCTTAATTCCTATTGGTTGAAGTATTTTCCTCCCATGTGGTGGGTGAGAGAAATTATGAATTAAATAATTGAATTAAAATGATTTGTTTAGCCATGTATACCCCTTAAATGGGTTGATTTGATTTAAATTGAACTATAGAATTAATTAGATTAATTGCACGATTAATTGATTTATCTTGATTTATTCAGTTTAAATTGATTTATTAGCTTTTGATTTTCAATTATCATTGGATTTTGGCTTGATTGCAATCAATGCTTTGATTTTTTGTTAGTTGCTCACTTGAATTGACCTTGACCATTTTTAGGTGATTACACATCCCAAGAAGATTGAGATACGTTTCCTCCAGCCATAAGGTCTAGTGCTTCAAGACAATTGTGATTTACTCCCCTCAAGAAAATGAGTTTTTGTGAGTCCTCCTACAATGCATGTTGAGGATTCTTTTGAAAATTGTATAAGAAACATGAAATGTAATCTTCCAGAGTTTCATCTTCCTTTTGTGATATACAAAAAATTTCATCTCCTCTCAAGTCACCCCCTTTACAATACTCTTTATACTTCTACAAAAATAGAGGCTTCAACTCATTCCAATTAGTTGCTACATTATCCCCTAATCCCATAAACAATCTAAGAGTTGACTCCTTTAATGTTGTTGGAAACAACTTGAGTTTGTGACTATCTGTGTTGTAGTCAAATCTTCGACAAAGAATGTCAAACTCAAATAGAAAGGTGTCAGGGTCTTCATTGATTAGGCCATAGAACTTTGGAAGTGCAACAATGGGTATATTTTATAAGGCTAGGAAGAGGAAATGGAAAGGTAGGTTGTTCCATTATTGTAGGTACTTGGGAGTGAAGTTGTGGCTAGGAAATGAAAATAGCCAAAGGATTATTAGCAAGAAGTGCACATGGGGTGGAATTATCAAGAAAAATGGCCAAAATTTTAGAAAAAGGTTGAAGGTCAGATGGATCAAAAGGGTCTTCTAAAAATGAATATGTTGAAGTAAATTATGGAATTGCATTAATAAAAGGTAATTCAACTTCTCTAGATTCTTCGCTCAAATTAATAGGTTCTCTTGGAAGGAGTATGCCATAAACATCTCATCTTCTTCCTCTTTGATGTATGAAAGTAATTGGATGAACTTGTGAAGAAATTTTAGGACTACAAACTACTATCTAGAAAATATGAAACTATCTAAAATGACTCAATAAGGTTCTTAACTTGACACCATCCCCAACAACGGTGCCAAAAATGAAGAGCCTAATAATAGGTAATAATAATTATGCCAAAGCTTCTCCTAGGAATAATGTATTCAAACTAAGTATTATTTTCCCTATCATGAAATGCATTTAAATTTTCAACTTGGGGATGTATGCTTGAAATGGGACAACATGGTTTGTGCACTAAGTCTCTCATGGAGTCATTTTACTTAAGTTGCAGGAAGGAAAATACATGAAAGAAACTTACACTATTTCTACAGGAAAGTAAACACACACAACTACTAAATTAAAATGATGTTGAAAACTATAATTTCAACTTTAACCTATTCTACCAACCCAAAGCATTCACTATGATTATCTCTGCAGGTGTTGCAGGAACATACACAAGGTATAATTCTACAAGAGAGAATAGTGAATTCTACTTGAAATGATGAAAATGTTTAAACTAATTACTCTATTCTACTCTAATCCACCTCCCAAGTGGGCCCCCTTGGTCAACTTCTGCTAGCTATTAACATGGAATATAACTCAAAATCACTCCTTCATTGTATTTCTAGAAAAATTGATTACATCATTATAAAACAATAGACATAACTAAAAGAGTAACTTTTCTTCCAGTTATAATAGAAATACAATCATCTGACTAACTTGATTTTTAACAATCATATCCCTTTATATAGAGGATTGATACTTATTTGAACATAAAGATAAGGTCTTACTCATTCATGCCATAAAGAAAGGAGAATGCAACAGTCTACAACATAATATCATAAAGACTGGATAATCACTTCAATAGAATATTGACCGCAAAGGAAATATAGAATAAATGTGTTCCTAAATTTCCTAAAATGATCATTCCTTCATTTTATTAGGCATGTTCTACGGTGTCATAATGGTTCTCCTCATCATGACTGAGACTTCTTCACTTCTTTATCAATGTTGTCGATCCACTCTCTAGTTGCTCCTCTTTCCCTGGCAGGTTAGTAGCACATGCATATATTTTCAAGTATTCAATAATTCAACTTAATCCAAATATATGGACATACATTCAAACAATTATATGAAATAGTACAACATATATATAATATTTAGCAAGGTATGTTAACTACTATCTACCCATAGTTTTTGTGGATTTGATTGTACTTATAGCATGTACATAAGTTCAAGTACTTAAAAGACACAACAAGTGTTTTGGAAATGTCTAGAAGAGAGCATAAAAGTAATTATATGAAACAAAGACAAATTATCACCCCATCAATCACTAAAAAAAACACCACTTTGATACCAGTTGTTAGGTTTTAGGTAGATATGGGCAATAAATAATATTAAGATAATGCAAAATTATAAAAGACAAAAAGACCATAGAGATTTAACATGGTTCACCCAATATGGGCTACATCGACCAAAGAAATATTCATCCATTTATTTTATTATCCAATGAAGAGAAAATTAAAATTGAATAATTTTATATTGCACTACCACTTATTTATAGGCATTTTAGGTAGTTTACCAATGTCTTTTTCAAAGGTTAGTTAACAAATTAACCTAACCATTCTTGATGAATTAACCAAAAAATGCTTAATGAGCTAACCCCAAACCCCTGAACCCCCACTTGGGACCTGACCCAAATTGGACCCCAACAAAGATACATGGTGAGTGTACAAAACTTTTATGATAAATCACCACAAACCAACAACCCAAACATCTTTTCAAATACTTGTTGCAAAAAAACACAATGGCCTCATGTTTTTACTACATTGCTTCACTATGCATCTCTCATCTAATACCAATAAGGGAGTTTTAAATATGCATGTCACTATGAAACATGTCTCAGCTAAAGCCAATCCATTCAAAATTTTAAGTAGGGACCACTCTCCTGCATATCAATCCACACATGTCCACTTCACAGGGAATCCCAACAAAAATATTTTCCTAATCATGTAATACCACCATGTAAAGTAAAATGATATAAATAGTAAGTAGAAATTTACTCCTAGCCTCACAATGATGAAAATTCTAAAGAAGTGAAACAACAAGAAACCAATATAATTAAATATTAACAAAGAAAATCTTGACATGGGAGTAATACTGCCACTAAATTGTGAGAGAAATTTTTTCTATGTGACTTCCAATATAGAAGTCTATATAAACCTTGGGGTTCACCTTGTAATAAATAAATACATGGATTAGTATATTAGTAGGAGTTTTGCATTATTGAAGAGTATTTTTCATCCTTTGAGCCATGGTTCATATTCTAAGATGTACTCTATAACCTATGTAACTTGTGGCTTGATTTTCATCCTTTTCATGTTTTATCTTGATAAATTATGGAGATTGTGTATGTGTTTCCTTTTTTATTTTGTTAATTAGAGTGTTCAAAACTCATTTTATTTATGTCAAGCCCAATTTATATATGTTGGTCTTTTTTTTCTACTTTTCTTGAGAACTAATAGATCATGCAGCTTTCTCTTTAAAATAGATGATGAATTGTACCATTTATAGTTGTCTTCTTTGATTGGTGAAATAGATGAGTGTGGATTCTCATATTTTACCTTTTAAGGAACTATTTATGTTTGGAAAGTAAGGGAACTCCTAAGTGTCTCTTTTTTGGATTCCATTTAGGAATAGATTCCTTACACTATGTCCATTTTTTTGGAGAACCTCGTATCTATAGGGATATATCAGTTTTCATTCATACCCCTTCTTGTGCATCATGTTCATCATTGAAGGAAATATCCCTAAAATAAAAATTCTCCAATATTTTTTAAAGGTTTAACTATGGATTTGTGAAATGTTGTAAACACTTTGGTCAATCACCCACCTAGTTTAGATTTTTCTTAATTTTCTTTGATCTCCTTTCCCCCCCCTAAGGAACAAGGATTTGGCTTATAAAGTCATGGAGGTCTCAACATAGCATGCATCAATTCCCACTCCTTTAAAGCTTCCCAACTAACCTTATTTATGTGCCTCTTAGGGATCAATTTTTTTGGGGGTACATCTAGTGGGTCATATGTGTGATCACTCACTACCAAAATCCAGTGCACTCTTTGGTATCATAGCTTTGAGAATGTTTCTATAAGAACCATGTTTTTTTGCATGATGAAGGTTATTCTATAGGATGAGGCTACATTCAAAACCTCATGGAGTAGATTAATGGTGATTGCTCCATCACAGAGCATTTTGGCTAGAGATAAAAATATTCCTCAAAGAAGAAAAGATCCTTTCTAGTGTCCCCTATTGCTAGAATGCAAGATCTCCATGGATATTTTTCTCATGATATAATATGAAAATTCTAGTAAGTTGTGTAACATATAGAGGCAAAATGACCACTAGTTTGGCTCTAGACCAAGGTGAGAAACATGTTCGGTTCTAGCACCAAGTTGGTGGAGTCAATTGGTATCTGTGTTTCTATTAGAAAATTAATCTTTCCTTGGTTGTATTTATTTAATTTAGGATAAGCCAAGATATCCCAAATGTTTTTTTGTCCTCTAGTACAAGTAAGAGGACATCCCATTTCTTTTTAATTCATTTATTAAGGAAAATAGCTTATCCTCCATAAGAGGATGTTGACACATTCCACACACCTAATATGAATGGAGTAACTTATAGACTTAGGAGTTACTTTGTTCCTCCTTTTCTCATCTCTATTTAAGAGATTCTCTCTCTCTCTCTCTCTCTCTCTCTCTCTCTCTCTCTCTCTCTCTCTCTCTCTCTCTCTCTCTCATTCTTTATGATAATTCCTCATTCATAATTCAAAAGGGGTTTGTATTTTCCACTTTATAATATTCTTGTCTCCTTGTCTTGGCTCTTTGGTGCATGGTCCAAGTTTATGCTATTCTCATGGTAACAATATTCACTACAAATAGTCTCTTGCATTTATTATTTGTTTCTTTGATCTTGATTTATTTCCTTTCATGCAGGTATCAGAGAAAGATTACTAATCCTTGTTTGAGTGAAAGTTGTTGATGGTTACCAATCTGTGGAGCTCACTTGTTTTGGGAGACTTTTTTTGAGGAGAGAGACAAAAGCTCTTACTCTAACTCATTTTGTGTTGTAGTTCTTTTTTTTTTTTTTTAGGGTTTGGATGCTTGTCATCAAACCCATTTTATCTTATTTCTGATATTTGTGTTATAACCCTCTTTGGAAGGCTTGTCGCCAAAGAGTTGTTTTATCCTTTTTTACTCTCAAGATTTTCTTATAGGTTTAATCCTTTATTTTCTGGTTCTAACCATTTGAAAGTTTAATCCTTTGTTAAAAATTTTGATCTGGTTTAGTTGTATATTTTAGCATGTCTCTATTTTCATGTGAATATTCTTGCTTCTTAAAGAGTTAGATTTTGTATCATTTTTTTTAGGTTTGGCTGGTTTTCTGCCAAACCTACTTAGTTTAACTTGTTTTGGAAGGATTGCCACCAAATTAACATAGTCAAGGCTATAGAATCCCCATAGGGGATGTCCAATCTTGCAACAAGAGTCAAAACAATAGAAAACACAAATAAACATAGAAGTGTTTAGAAAAATAACAATAGATTTATTATCTAGTAACATCATATTACATTAGATTTCTTTCAACATGTTAGGTTGTAAGGCCTTCCCAGTTATGGCCATTACAAAGAAGTCAAACTTAGATCTACATCTTGATCTATCCCAAGTACACTTCTTTAACTCTCCCTAAACTCTACTTTCCTCCTAAACAAGAAATACTACCTATCTTAAATACAAGATCACCAGCCACAGGTTGGCTTACTCAATCACAATCCCCAAGAATAAGAAAATAATCTACAAATAGATAATAGGTAAGGAAAAAAATCCATAAGAATAACCTCCAATGAATATAACATGATGCATTATCATACAAGGAATTCAACCATGACTATAAGAACTTCAAAAAATGTTCCAAGAGAAACTTCCACACAATAATCTTCACCATAAACCAGATCTCGCCACCCTAACCACTAGAACAGGTACTCAAAATAGGACTGGACCCAAAATGTGAAACATCAATCACATAAGGATCATAAGGATGCATAATCCAAGATATAGGTCCACACAAGTTCCAAAAACCATGATAAAAAACCACCAACCACATGATAATCTTCGCTACAATCCCCAACACTGATCATTGAAAGGAAGAACACAACTAGTTATCAAAGATCAAGCTAAATCTCTCAAACCATGCCACATGAAGAGATATGATCATAGACATAACATCCAAAAACAAAAAATAACAAACTCCTTTCACAACATATACCAAAAAATATTCCCATAACTCAATCACACACTGGATCTTAGAAAACCTCCCAGAATAAAGAACTCCAATAATCCACAATGCAATTCCTCCAAGAAATTGTAAAATTGCTAGGGACCCAAGATGCCTCTACATTAGATAACTGGGGTTAATATAAAAGTGTGTCCCACACTTTTATCCCACAAGAAAATTAGTACATAACCTCATCTTAACCATTAGTTTCCTAATCCTCTAAGGAAATAAGATAAATCGGTGCACAAAAAACCTCAACTTCCACAAATTATCTCCTCTAAATAATATGAACTAAAAACAACCAGTCAACACACAAACTAGCATCAAAAAATGGTCAACAAAATTGACATAGTGCATTAGATCTACATTCTCCTTCATAAAAAACTCATGCAACTCATCACCTTCTACTATCACCTTATCAGCAATAAGGACTTCAAGATGTCCACCATCTTCATCGGCAACCATCTGTAATTTTGTACCAAGAAATCATGAACATTACTGAAGTTACCACCTTTATCCTTAAGCCATGCATCCATCTTCATTATTAGCTTATCTTCTCTCTCACACCCTCTAGGTAATGTCTGCAAAAAATCACTACCCAACTAAAACAACTTAGTCTGCAACTCCCCATCAACAATAGGATCATCACAAATGAAAACCATATCCATCACACCCTCATACTAATCAACAATTCCATCAGCATTCATACTCTTAACCAAAGCATCAAATACACCCATAGGAAGTTCACCCAAAGGAACCACATAGTCAGCAACATCAGGTATATGATCACAAAAAAGAGTCTCATCACAAGCCCTCTCATACTCATTAATCTCATCAATAGTAGCTCTCATACTACAAACAACATCAGACTGAACAACTACCTTAACAAGGTCTCAGATTCATCCAAAGGAATCTCAATTCCAACTTTAGCAATAGGGAATTTAACCTCTTCAACATCATCAAAAATCTCATTACCACAAATAATATGCTTTGTAATTTCCACATCAGATCCAACCATCTGATTAGGAAAACCAACTAGTGTGTACAATAAGTACCTTTATAGGATTAGTTTATCAAAATTTCTATCAAATTGAGCTAAAATTTAACAATTAGTAAGATATTCAAAGAAAATAATGACAAGCATCTTATAGATCTCTATTTAGATTTGCTAATGCAAATCTCTCAACAAGCCTCCCTTAGTGATAGCTCTAAAACAAGAATGAAGTTAAATAATGATGCAAATCAAACCTATTTCAATAAAAACTATGCTTAATTATGCTAAAATGCTCCTAGCACAAATTCACTATACTAATGATGCAATTCAAATATGTATGGGATCTTTTTCTCCTAATTTTAGTCCTCCATTTATAGATTTTAGCAAGTGTAGGGGGTGGAGTTACTTTGATCATGATTGAGTTAAGGTTTAGTCCATGGTTTGAAATATGGGGACAATTTAAATATTTTGTCCTCAAAGCTTGGGACAATGAGACAAAATGAGTGGTCAAAATTTTCTCTCCTTATAAGTGATTGAGATTCAATGTGGCTTTGATTCATGTGAATCTATTTATTAATTCCTATTGGTTGAGGTAATTCCTCCCATGTGGTGGGTGAGAGCAATTAGGAATTAATTAATTGAATTTAATTAATTTCTTTAGCCATGTGTACCCCTTGAATGGGTTGAATTTGATTTTAAAATAATCCATCAATACAATTAATTAGATTAATTACACAATTAAATGATTATTTTGATTTATTTAATTATTTTAGATTTTGATTTCAATTAATATTTGACTTTAGGCTTGATTGCAATTAATGCCTTGATTTTTCCTTGGTTTCCCACTTGGTTTGATCTTGATAATTTTTAGGCGTCTACAAATGCCCCTCTTTGAATCAATGTGTGAAGCGCATTGGTTCAAAGAATGTTTGATGTCCTAATGTGGATTCCTGATTAATTGATGTTTGATTTGATCTTGATGGTTGATGTAGATTCATTGATAAAACCCTAATTAATTGATGTTTTTGATGGTTGTTATGATGGTGAAATTTCAATATGATGCCTGATTTAACTTGATTCACTACTTTTGATGCACCACTAATGAATTAAAAAAAAATTACACTGAATGATTGTGCAACTTATTTTTTATTATATCAATAATGATCCAAGTGCATGCCCCCTCAGAAATGAAATGAAATGTGTTTTTGGTGAAATTTCTTGCATTTATGATCGATTTTGTTTAATATTTTATATTTTGCGTTGATTTTGATTTTATTTATGATAATGTTTTAAAGATGTACTGATGTAAAATGCCACCGATTTGTGTAATTTGATGATAAATTTTGACCCTCGGGTCAATTTTATGCTAAACAAAATCCCTTTTTAGGTCAAATGGCTATATGTAGGGGTAAAAAGTCAATTTTACTATTCATTTTCACCTCCCCTCTTTGACGTTTACCCTCTAACCCTTTTGAGATTTTTATGATGGTGGTGCCCTACAAAGAAAACATATTCAAGCGCGAGCACAAATATCAACGTCTTTTAGACTACAGACCTCTGGTGAGTACTTCTACAAACTTCTTTTGTCAATTTTTGTCATTTAATTTTGAAAAATCTAGCTTTTTTAGACAAAAATATTTATTTTTTTCAAAAATTTTAAAATAGCATTTATAAGCAATTGAGTAGCGCTTATAACCTTGTTTTAGTACAACCACGCTGTGAAATAGCATGTACTAAACTTTTAGTATCGCATACAAACACAAACCCTAGGTTAGGTTTTGGCTATTAATGTGTTTTGTAGCACGTATAATAGGGTTAGCACAAATTAGAGTTTATGTAGTGTGTACACTGATATCCAATAGTGCGTACTAGATTTAATAGCACGTACATTTTTTTTGGCACCTTTAAACTTTTTTATAGTCCATTAAATCAATTAAATAGTGCTTTTACATTTTAGCACGTACAAGCCTTAAAATAGCATGTGCACTCCTTTTTAAATATTTTTGTAGTTTTAGTGACTCATCCCATTTGAATGATTTCCTCAATATGTCAATTAGCCCGAACAATGATTCCTATGATGAAAAAATTAATTTGGTGTTAGTTATAATCATGTTATGATGAATATTTGATTGTCAATCCTGATTGTTGTTGTTTGATTGTGATGATGAATTTTCCATCCTCTTTGAATAAAATTAGGAAAACTAATGATGGTTTGATAGGTTAGGATGTCGATTGACTTGGGATGATTCAACATTTGATGATTTGATTACTGATGTAATGTTAACTTGATTTCATAGGCTCCCCTTTGGAAGTTAGTCATTTGAGGATTATATTCATGGCCTCTTGAGATGGTGGAGGACCTGACTGGGCACGAGCATCGGTTGATTGGTCATTGTAGACTATCATTCCTATTAGATATACCTTGATTTTGAGTGAATCAAGGGTTACTAACTTCTATGGTAGAGTGATGACACTCTGACCATAATACCTTCCACTTACCATTAAGGGAGATGAATATCACACTCGAGGATGTATATCATCTTCTCCACATCCCTACACACAGAGAGATCATCTACTACGATCAGGTATATGATAGTACCATCTACAAAAATCTATTTGGAGACCATACTATTGGTGATGATAGCATTCTATGGGCTTAGTTTGCCTCTTTTCTAGTACTTCCTACTTTTCTTTGTGTTTTGATTGGTGGTTTCTTTCTTCTTGACCGATAGGGCCATAGTTTTTCTATTTTTTGGGGCCACATTTTGGAGGATATGATCGGTCATCCTAGATGATTTGATTAGGGTTCTTGTTTATTACTGCATCTATATCATGACATGCATGATTTGGTGTATAGGCATGATGCTGCACTTTCTATTGGTGCACTTCTTCTTTAGTTGTGGACATGGGAGCATCTCTCGATCAGTCATCCAGTAACTATGTGACAAAGAGATCCTAACTGGTTATTTGCATACATTTATGAGGATATGGTTGTCTAGTCTCATCTAGGAAAACTCAATTATTGGCACCACATTATTGATGATTTGGATCAAGCTACCTGGCATCCCTACTTAGGTTGTGAGCCATGGGATGAAGATGTCATAGAGCTTCTGTTTATGTGCATGCCCCAATGGATGATAGGGCATACTCCTCTGATTATAGAGTGTATCTTATTCTATCAATTCCTCTAATAATATGGTCATATATAGGGTATTCCACAGCGTTTGGTTTTATATACCAGGATAAAAGTTGATAGGTCCCTCTAGGGTCCTCAGATTAATTATCGTGTGGCCTATGGTGAGCTCCTAGGCCTTCCACATTTATCCTGGGACATATAGGAGCATATTGTGGATGCTGGTATGACAAATGATTATGCACAGTGGTTCATTTAGAACCCATTTCCCAGATTTACTGATCTAACAAAGCCTATTCCTAGTATCAATGATAGGTTTGATGATGACGGTGGTGGTGGTGGTAGTGGTGGTAGAGGAGGGTGACAGGCTAGACTCATTGGTAGATCCAGGTAGGGTGGGAGAGAAGTGATTCCCATTGTCATTGCCCTTGTACCTACTAGAGGTGGTGTGTAGATACGAGGTGGTAGGACATGCGAGACAGGTGGACCATTTCAAGCCTTGCATCATATCAAAGTGGGTGCTTGGGGTCAGCACAAGGCTCTATTTTTTAAATAGGTTTCCCCATAGATTGCTGCATAGGTTAGTGCACAAACTACTGCACAGGTTGGACCATAGATTTCTCTGATTCCCCCAAGTCCCTCTATTTCCACTAGTACCACTAGCATAGGAAGCACCAGCTCCACTGGGTCCTTATAGGTTGGCTCACTATGTCAAATCATTACATGATGATGTGTCATAGATGAGACATCAGCTAACTGAGCTCAGTACGATGATGTAGACATTTATGGCTGCTATGGATCAACATGGTTTATAGCCTAGCTCTAGGAGGGGTCCATATATAGGTCCTGATGGTCCTGGCACAAATGGTGTTAGTGGTAGTGTAGGTGCAAGTGTAGGTGGTTGTGCCAGTTGATTATATGATATGCACCTTTTGACTGATGTACTCTATATCTATGAGTTTTGATTGAGACTTTGTATATTCATGTATTCTTTTGATAGATTTTTCTTTTCATTGATGGACACTTGATGTGATGGAATTTGATTATAAGGCCTATGATTATACCATAGAATTTAGTTGACATTTATGGATTTTTCTTTATATGATGTTATCATGTGTTGAATTTTATTTTGTGATGATTATGATATGCATCTCTATATGATTGTACTTCTATATGATCTATTTTTATGCTTTTCATATGCAAAATTGATATGAATGCACATGCTATGCTTACTTAATTTGTATGGATGTCTTACTTATGCCATAGATTAGATTGATGCATTTATTACCTTCTTTATTGATGAATGCTTTGATGATTGGATATTTTAATTCTTTAATGTGCTCTTAATGAAATGCAATATAATGGAATGGATAGATATTTAATGCTTTAGTACTTAATGAATAATGATTGATGTGTGGGTTAACATGAGGATGAATGAACCTAATGTATGATAGATGATATTTAATGCAATTTAAATCAATAATGTGCCATGCTTATGCAATTTAATCTAATGGATGCAAACTAACTTAATGAATAATGAATTAACCTAATGTAACTTAATGATTAATGATAAATGTAATGCACCTATTTTAATAAATACAACTTAATTATTATTGTAATGAACTTTAAATGAATGCAACCTAATGTAATGAACTTTAATGAATGCAACCTAGTGATTAAAATTAAGTTAATGTCATTTACTCTAACTAAGATGTACTTGTAGTATGCAATGTAATTTAATCTAATACATTTTAATCTATCATGCAAGTTTGATTTTGATTTTTTGATTTCCAACACATTCGATCACATAAAGTAATGATGAATTTTCAATTTTAGTTTAACCCCACCCCCTTTTAAATTTAATAACCACTTTTGAGAAAAGGATCCATGATATCTAAATGCATTTAATCTAGTATGGATGCAGCTAGTTGTCACTATTCAGAATTAGGATGCTTATTTTCATCATCAAGCATTTTGAGACCAAAATTGGTATAATCCTCACTGGTTCAATCATGATGATATGAATACATTTTTCCTTTCTAGTTACATGCATAAAGTTGGTACAACTGTCACTAGTTAGATTTAACCATGATAGTCTGAATACCATTTTCATCGGATTCAATATTGCAAGTGGATTTTGGCATTATCATATGGAAAATTAAAATGTCCATGGTATCCTATTGTGTAAACAAATAGAGATCTTGGTTTCACCATATGTACATGCCCTTGATGATTCTTTGATGATCATTTCATTAGAAAAATGATACATATCTTAAAACCTTGATCTTAGAACACTCATGCAGAAATCAAGCAAATATCGTACTTTTAACCCTGCTTATCTAGTCCAATACTTCATCAATTTACTAAAAAGACATGATTCCACCAATCAAGTAATCACTTAGAAACAATTTGCACTATTTTTCAAATCCATATTTCAAGTAGAGTTTCATCCATTTCATATTTGATTGTTTATTTTAATCCTGATAAAGGTAAGATCATTTTGAGATCAAGGATCAAAAGTTTTTCATTGTCAAATCATCATTTGGATTAGGATTTGAATCGATCGTTTAGGTGTTATGCTCATGATTGGATGCATTGATTTATGTCAATTGATATCTATTTGATGAATTCTATTTTATTTTAGGATAGATTTTCCTCTAGTTTGATTTCATTGCATTGTTTGAACATGGACACTTTTTAGATCTATGACAAAAGCCTTAGGTATTTTGCAAATGCAATTCTGGGATTTATTATGCAATTTGTACAAATGCTGGTGAATGAAATATCTATAGGAATAGCTAGGAATGCGAGTTGACTTGACTTTGAATGGCTCATGTTAACTAGGTTTTCACCAATTGAATTTATTGCTCTTTTTTTCCTTTTATATGCTTTTTTTTGCTACCAAGGTGCCTATTTGCTAGGTTTTTGCCAAGGCACTTTTCTTTCTTTTTCAATTTTTTTGTATTTTTCTCTTTTTTCAATTTTTTTATATTTTATCATCAAGGCATCTATTTTCTAGGTTTTCACCAAGACAACATTTTCCAGGATCATTTTTGAATGTTTTTTGATTTCTTCATGCTCAATTTTCCCACTATTTTTTATTTCTTTAGGATCACTTTTTGTTGTTTTTGTACTTTTCTTTTTTTCTAATTTTCTTCTTTTCTTATCTCAGGATCATTTTCCATTGTTTTTGAATTTTTTCAGGATCACTTTTGACTATACAAAATAAATAGGATGCTTCCTCATCTGGTATTCTGATACTCTTTCACTTATACTCTTTCATCTGCTTTTAGGTGGAAAACCTTTTTAGGTGTATGTTGTTGATGGGTTTCTGTAGTTCTTCTCCATCACAATCAACTATCTTGTATTTCCTCATTCCAAAAGAAGAAGTAATAACAAAAGGACCTAACCAATTTGCTTCCCATTTCCCTTTCTTCTCTTTTTCTTCTTGATTCTTATATTTTTATCTCAATACCAAATCACCTATTTGAAATGTTCTTGGTTTGATGTGTTTATTGTAATTTCTTGACATTCTATTTTGATACACTTGAGGTGATCAAAGGCTCGTTGTTATCTCTCATCAAGTAATTCCAACTCCTAAAGTCTAGCAACCCTATAGTCATCCTCAGTTAGCAACCCATGTAATGAAACTCTTAGGGATGAAATTTCAACCTCTAATGGTAGTACTACTTCAGCTCCATAGACCAATGAAAATGGTGTAGCTCCTATTGGTGTTCTCATATTTTTTCTATATGTCCATAAAGTAGGATTTATCTGAATATGCCAATCTCTCCTTGAATTGTCAACTATCCCCTTCAATATTTTCAAGATGTTTTTATTAGTGGCTTCCGCTTGTCCATTATCTTGTAGGTAATATATTGAAGATGAATGATGTATCATATGGAACTTTGTACACAATTATTTTAGGTCCTTTTTCTTGAAGTGTTTAGAATTGTCTATTATGATGGCTTGAGGGATTCCATACCTACAAATGATATGGTTCAATATGAACATGGAGATTTTTTTTCCTATTGTGGTAGGCAATGACATGGCTTCAACCCATTTGGTGAAGTATTTAGGTGCAGTTATAATGAACTTATGACTATTGGATGAAGGTTGTTAAATCATCCCTATTAAATCCAACCCCCATTGATAGAAGGGCCATGGTGTAGTCATTAGATATAGTTCTTGAGCTGGTACATGAATTAGGTTTCCATGATATTGGCAATTTGACAAGTCTTTACAAAATGGAATGCATCTTTCTCCATGGAAGGGCAACAATATCCTATCCTTAGAAGTTTCTTCACTAAGGTTAACCCATTCGAATGTGACCCACATATTCCTTCGTGGATTTCTTGTAAGGCTAATTTTTATTCCTCCTTCTCTAAACACCTTAAAATTATTTTTTCAACACTCTTGTAATACAATGTGTCAAATACAAGGGTGTAACGAGAGGCTTGTCTTATGAAGTTTCTTTTATGGTTTCGAGTTTGCTCCAAGGGTAGGGTTTGGTCTTTTAAGTAAGTATATATGGATCCATACTAGGTTGATTCATGTCCTACTAATAGGAAAATGATGTGGGAATTGGAAGGGTCAAATGCGGGTTGTCCCATTTCTTCTACCTGGAATTCATATCTTTCACTTTGGTCCGACATATATAGAAGTGAAGTTAATGTCACCATGGCATCTACTGCTTTGTTCTTTTCTCTAGGAAATTTCTAAAATTTGATCAAGGTAAAGTATTTCTTGAGATCTATCATATTCTTATAAGGTATCAACTTGTCATCTTTTATTTGATATTCATTATTTATCTAATTTATGACTAATTGGGAATCTCCATATACTTACAATTTTGTCACCATCCATTCTATGGCTAATTTGATTCCAATGACTAATGATTCATATCTATCTATATTGTTTGTGCATGGAAATAGTAGCTTATATTATTTTGGTATTTTTTATCCTTGAGGGGTAATTAATAATATGCCTGCTCTTCAGCCAGGTTGAGTATAGGAACCTTCAAAGTATAATTTCCATGTTTTTGCTTCAACGTTGATTATTTCTAAATCTGGAAATTTTACCTAAATAGGATGTTCATCTTCTAACGGTGCGTCCTCTATTTGATCTGCTAAAAAATGGCCTTTGATTTCCTTTCTATCCACATACACTATATCAAATTCGCTCAACACCATGACCCATTTGGCCAACCTTCCTGTCAAAGTTGTTTTTCTTAGAAGATACTTTAATGGATCAATTTTTGCTATGAGTTTGATCTTATGAGATAACATATAATGTTGTAGCTTACGAGAAGAAAAAAATACCTCCAAACATTCTCTTTCTATGAAACTGTAGTTTAACTCATATTTCACAAGGTTCTTCTTATGTAGTAAATAGCTTTCTCTTTTCCATTTTCATCCTCTTGAGCCAAGAGTGCCCCTAAAGAATGTTTTGTCGCTGAAATGTATAATATCAAAGGCTTTCCTCTTATTGGTGGATTAATTAGGTACTTTTTGAGTAACATGAAAGCTTCTTCACACTTGTTATCCCATCTAAATACTATGTCCTTATGAAGGATTTGAGTAAAAGAATGGTATTTTTTTGCTAATTGTGAGATGAACCTTCTGATTGATTGAATTCTCCCTTGGAGTGAACTCATTTAACTCAAATTTCTAGGTGCCCCCATTTCCATTATTTCTTTTACTTTCATGGGGTCTACCTCTATTCCTTTTGTTGAGACTATGTACCCTAGCAATTTTCCAGATTGTACTCCAAAGGCACATTTCTTTTGATTGAGTCTCACCTTGAATTGTTCTAGCCTTGTGAATATTTTGTCTAAAATTGGTAGGTGTTCCTCCCTTGAATGATATTTTTCAATTATGTCATCCACATAATCTTCTAAGAACTTATACATCATATCATGGAATATAGTATATGTGGCTCTTTGATAGGTTGCTCGTCCATTTTTAAGACCGAAGGGCATAACATCCCAACAAAATGTCCACTATGGAATCTATATTTGGTAAAGGAAAGTCATCCTTTGGAAATGCGAGATTAAGATCTCAGAAATCAATGAAAATTCTAATTGATTTTATCTACTTTTGAAATAGGTACAATATTTGATATCCACTCGGGATAGTCAATAGCTCTTATGAATCCCACTTTTAGTAACTTTTCTAATTTCACTTTAACAAGAAGCGCGACGTGTGGGTGTATTTTTCTTAACTTTTGCTTGACTCGTTTTACCCCTTATTTGATATTCAAGAGATGCATGATGAAGTTTGGATCTAATATAGGCATGCCATCATAAGACCACACAAAATTTATTTTCCTTTCATTGAATAACTTTATAAATTATTCTCTCTCTTCATTTGATAATGTTGTTTCTAGGTGTATGACTTTGGTTTTCATTCAGTCCCAATGCTGATATTTTCTATTGGCTCTAACAGAATAGGTGATATCTTCTCGTAATGTTTAGGAAAAGTATCCAACCTCTCTTCCTTAGGTGCCACGATTGGGTTTTCACCTTCAGAAACATCCTTTATTTCTTTCTTGTTTTGGTCTAATAATGCCACCTTGTGGTTTTCACCATTAGACTCTTTCACTTTTATTTTATTTTTTCATTTTTCCCTCTTATTTCTCGACTAAGAGATTGAATACTTTCCTTCATCATTTCTTCTTGATATTCATTGATAGAAGAAGGTTTAACCACATTTAGGTATAAGGTCATAGGTTTTTCATTTAGGAATGTGGGAAGGTTGTTTGGTTCTATGGAATCCCATTCAATGAGTTCTGAATATATGAGAGATAAGGGATCATTAGCTTGGTTAAGGTTAATAGAATTTAGAGATGTGACTTCGTTAGAAGGTTCATACATTGTATCACTTAAGTCTATGACATGTGCCTCCTCTAAGTTTTCCAAAGAACTTGGATCAAAATCCTTTTCACTAAAATCCTCTTGGGTTTTTCTGGGTAAAAATATTGTGGGTTAAACCTATTGCCAGATTCTTCCATTGTGGGTGCTCATGAGGTTACATAGGGTTGTCCTACCCATTGAGATTCTTATTCTTCTTCTCAACTTCATGTATTCTCTTGAGCCTCTTGAGTATAACTTGAAGCTTGGTTTGAACTTGATCCCAAGGTTAACTCTTGTCTTTTACCTTGGTTAGGAGCATAAGTATGGATGACATCCACTTCTTTATCTTCACAAGATTCACTAGATAATGAATCCCACTCCCATTTTTTTGAGTCTTCCTCACTTTGAGAGTCTAATTTCAATATTTGTTCATAGAATATGGGGTGGTTCTTTTGAGTGTATCCTTATTCAAGATACCCTAATCTTGATTTCTCTTTTCTATCCCTCCAAGTCATTTCTATGGGTTCAATTAACCCTTCATTTCTTCTACCCAAAGGTCCTTGTCCTTTGTAACCCATATTTTGCATAATTTGGAAACCTTTGTCATATTGATAAGTAGGGATGGTAATGTTTTGAATTCTTTTTTTGTGAACACTTGACTCATCATCCTTATATAGCCACTTCAAAATTTCATTGTCCTCTTCATCCATGGATGAAGAAGTGCTAGACCTTACAAAATGGTTATTGTATTTTTGAGGTGGATTTGAAATAGAAGGTTTCCCATGAGACTTAGGATATAGTGGAAAATTCATCATGGATAAGGAATATTCTCCCACACCATTTTTCTTAATCTTGCATTTTTTTTCAAAAAAATTGATCATGGTGTCCATCTTTTGGTAATGAGCCTCTTTGGTGTGAATTTGCGTAGGTTTTGAATTGTCTCCATCTTATTTTCTTTAAGACTTTCCTCACTAACCTTCTCTTTTCTCTTAGTCAATGAAGCTAAGTTAGTGGGAATTTGATTGTTCTCAACAAAAGTGTCTTCTTCATCCATCTTCTCTTTCCCTTTTAATGAGAGAAGGTCCTTCAAACTTTGTCCTTTTTCTAATTGTTTTCATGTAGTGCCTTCAACATTTTGAGGACCAATGAATCATTTATGGATTTGATAGTGTTATAATATTGAAATATATTTAGGTCTCCACTCACCATAACTTATTGACCAATGTATGGAAACTTCAAGCATTGATGGTACATTGAGGGTACCACTTTCATTTCGTGTATCCATGACCTTCCCAATAAAATGTTATAAGTCAATTTTAAGTCAAGCACATGGAAAATAGTCTCCTTTTGAATAGGACCCACTCGGATAGAGAGCACTATCATTCCTTTCAAGAATCTCTCTTCATCATCATAAGCCTTTATGGCTATATTTGTTTTAGGGTCTATAGCTTCTTCATAATACCCTAAGGCTTTGACAAGGTTAAAAGTACAAGTGTTTAGACAAGCACCTCCATCAATGAGGACTCTTTTGACATGATGTTTACGTATCAAAACTTCAATATGCAATGGAAATTTTTGGGGATGATTTAGAGACATACCATCTTGCTCAGAAAAGGATAAGAAATGAGGTGCCACAAGGTTTCCTACCATATTCTAAAATTTGTGCACATCAAAATTCAAGGGAACATTGGTTTCAACAAGAGCCTTCTCCAAGTTTTATTTATGGGTAGGTGAAAGTTTTAACAACTCCAAAATATAAATTTGTGTGGGAGATCATTGGAGTTGATCTACTAAGTTGTATTTATTTGATGAAGGGGATACTTGATTTGGTACAATGATTCTAGAGGCACCTCCTAGAAAGGTAATCTTAGATGCTTTCCTGCTAGTCATGACATTTGAGGCTTCTTCCTTTTTCGTTTCCTTCACCACCATGACATTGATGGCATTTTCACACCCATTCAAAGATTTTATGGTGTTGTCATAGGTGTGAGCAAAATTAACTTTCTCATTTCCTCTTGTTTTTTTTATTATAATTTGAGGTTTATCCTTTCTCATGGTTTGAGAAAGGGTTCTTCAGGGTCGTGTGATCTTCATTTTTTTGTGGCCCATCAACTTTTATCGTGCCATCATCTATTAAATCTTGGACTAAATTCTTGAGTTTCATGCATTCACTAGTTTTGTGTCCCTTATTTTAATGATACTAACAATGGTAGGCATCATTCCACCAAGTGGGTTTAACTTGGGGTTCATATGGTCTTGTTTCAGTTAAAATTGTGATTAGCCACAAGTGTCCTCAAAGCATTTTCCAAGGGTTCTCCCAAGAATGTGAATTTTCTCCTTTGAATTGGAGAAAAGAAAGGCTTAGGTTTATTTCCACATTGATTGTTGAAAGATTTAATATTGTTGTTAAAATGGGTCTTAATCATTTGGTTTACATTGTTCATTTGGTTTGACCCACTTGATAAGTTAAAAGTGGTAGCTTTTATTTTGTTGGCTTCTACAACCCCTTCATTCACAAGGTTTTTGTTAGTGTTTTTCAACCAAAACCTTGATTTATCATTGTTTTTGTTAGCTCCCTTGTTATTATTATAATTATTTAAATTATTATTATTATTGGTGTTAGTATAACCTTTGTTTTCTTTAAAAAGCTTGGTTTCTCCTCTTTTTACTAACACCTCTTCAATATTTATCCCATTCTCAATGATCTTTTCAAATGTTGGGGGACATTGAATTTGAAGTCTATAATTCATTTCCATCTTTAGATTGTTCAAGAAAATTTCAACCTTCTCCTTTTTAGGTATGCTTCTAGGATATCTTGTGAAAATCGTTCTCCATCTTTAGAGAAAGCATAGAAAAAGGTTCACCATCTTTTTGTTTTGTGTCGCATAAGTTTAGCATGGTGATTTCATGCTTGATATTGTAGGATTAGTGAGTCACAAATTTGGAGGCTATCTCTTCAAAAGTCTTTATTCCTTGTGGTAATTTTGAAAACCACTTCATGGCTTACCCTCGTAGGCTTCTTGGAAATAACCGCATTAAATAGGTGGTATCGTGCATGAACTCAATACTCAAGGAACAAAACTCCCTTAAGTGGTCTTGTGGGTCAAATTTACCCATGTACTTGTCGTATCTTAGAAAAACCATGTTGGGAGATAAATGTACCATAACCAAGTTTTGATCAAAAGGAAAAGGGCACAAGGCCTCAATAGAAAATGGTTTTGGTTTTACCACTTTCTTTAGTGTCAATTTGTGTTTGAAACATCTTAAGTTGTTTGTTCATTGCACCTAATGAATTCCCCTCTTCCTCAACTTTCTTTAGGGTAGTTGTGTTGTAATCATGAGGAAGCTTAACCCATAATTGGGCTAAGTTAAGGAAGTATCTCTCCTTGTTCCTTTCTAAGATTTTTTCCATTATTTCATGAAATTCAGGGTCTTGGAAAGCCCTATTGGCTTTCTCTTCATTTGTTTCCCTTGGCCCTTATTTTTTTAGGTAGTTGTATCTTGATCTTCATCACTTCTCCCTTGGACATAGTCATAAAAATTATTGTTTCTAGCCATTGGATTGACTCTTTCTTCAAATAAGTTGGGGATACTTTCTTCTTGTTCATGTGTTTCGATGAAAGGAGTTTGGAATATGAACTTAGGGACCTCTTGTGTTAAGCAAGTGCCATCTTCTTGGAGTGATATTTTCAGTCTATGTGATCTCATAAAAATTGGCATCAACAAATGTTCAACTCAAATGAATCTTCCCCTCCTTGGTGATTGTTCTTTTTGGAAGATTTTTTAAAATATAAGATGATTTTTCAAATTGATGTTTCTTCCTTGTTAAATGTATCTTCAAACAAATCAATCACAAGTAAACTTTTCTTTTAAAACATCTAAACACAAAATGTTTGAATGTATAGAACATTATCATAGGTTTTTAACAAGAAGCCACTTCAAGCAATCTACCTATAGTCAAATTTGGCTTGTAAACATGGCTCTATTAGTTAGGCTTACTAATTTAACAAGGCACTAGTAAGGAGTTCATTCAGAGAAATATCAAGTCTCATCCCACAATAATTATGAGCCTCCCACCACTACTATGTTGGATTTTTACATGATCCTGAAGGACTACTAGAGGAGGTTCGATTCTTGATATCCTTTTGTCACTCACCCTATTAAGGATGAGTGCATATTATTTTATAGTGGGTTATATTATTGCAGAAAATGCAAATGTATCCTTCTTTGGCTTATCCTTCTCACCGGCCTCGTTAAGGAAAATTCTCAGGAGGTGGGCTCACTAATCTTCTAGTTGTAATACCCCAAAAATGGGCTATAAAACCATTGACCTCCTACATCGATAAATCAATCAAAATCGACATAAAATTCCTAACCAATTCTGTGCACATCATTAACTAATTCTATCAATAATTTTTCTTCAATAATCAAGACAACGACTTCATCTAGTTGCTAATTAATCAAAAGTCCTCATTGCTTGGGGCACATCACTCGAGCCATAACAGATTCATCAAGATCCATATCAATCTGATGTTCTCTCACAAACTTGTAAGTTGTATCAGCTCCTTGTAACCATAGGTTCATTAGTGTTATTTCCTTGATTCTTCATAACTGAAGGGTTCAGATTTGACATACTTTCAATTCCTTTGGACAATTAGGTCTAAAGTCAAGACATTCATTTCTTCATAATCATAAGGTTCAGAATCAGGCATTTTGACACTTCTTCATAATCACTGGTTCATTGTTGCTATAGTTAACATCATCTTGATTCTTTGGTCAATCAGGATCTGAATCACCAAACCTTCAAATCAATCAATCAGTTTCTATCTCGAAATCGGTTAATCTTTTAGGATCAGGTTCTCCACCACATAACTGAGTCCACATCATCATCAAGAATAGATTAATCTTTGAACCATTGGGCTTCGTATAGTAATTCAAAGAGGGGCAAAATGTAATACCCTAAAAAATGCACTATAAGACCATTGACCTCCTACATCAATAAATTGATCGAAATCAACACAAAAGTCCTAACCAAAGGCACATCTAAGCATCAAATCATCAAAACCCTAATTGATCTAATCTTAATTTTGCATCGAGGAATATTCTCAAATATTCCTAATTTATCCTAATTATCTTTAATTAAATATTATTTGGTGATAAATGACATTATTTATCCTAAAGTTAATTAATTGAATATGTTGAATATTTGATTAATTAATTTCATTCTACCACTTAATTATTTAATTAGATTTAATTATATTTATTCCTAATTAATATTATTTAATTTTGACAACAAATCAAAAATCCTACGAATAATTGATTGAATTCTTATTTAATTGATTAAATCCAGTTGTCAAATTTAATGATATAGTTTTGGAATAAAGTTTGATTAAATAAATGATTAACCCATAAATCAACTGTTTTAATTCAGAAATCAGTTAAAGTTGAGAATAATTCATTTGAATTATTAAATTAATTCATAATTATCCATGCACATTCAAAAAAGAAGTTAAACTCTAAATCAATAAATCAATTCATTTTGTTATCTTTTTGAACTCAACATCTATTTCGAATTAAAAAGTGATCTAAACTTCTGATTTGAGTTTAAAAGCTCATTTTGCATGATTTTGTGAGTTAACTAATTCTGATTTCCTGATAACTCAACAATCAATCTAAGTTGATCAGGGAGAGATTTTTGGCTTTACATGAGCTCTCAAAAATCTTGGATTTCTATATAAACAAGGCTGAGCCCTTCACAAAAGATTCTTCAACTGCGCTTTCAATTACTTGGAGAATCGGGCTCTTACGAACAGGTGATTGTGAGATTTTTGCAATTTCAATTCATTGTTTTCAATTCATTCATAGCATTCCATAGCATTGTTAGATTAGATTTGCAATCCATTTCAATCCATTTTAGATCAATTTCATATCAATTTTTCATCATATTGCGTAGAAAAACCCAAAAATATAGATTAATCTACATCCATATTTCCATTTCTTTCATCATTTCAAATCCTTCATTTAGGTATTTCATCGTCACTAGTCTCGGTCCAATTCTAAGAATATCAAACTCATACCTACTAGAAGGCAGTAAATCACCCGGTTAGCATTGTTTACTTTATTTGCAAATTTCTTGATTTGCTAACCTCTAATGTTTTACTAAAGTGTTGTGTTCACAGCTAGGTACAAAATTCACACGCACATTTATGATGCCCACTATGGGGCCCTACAATAGGTTTCCATCTTGATTTTATCATTTTCTAACATTTCATATTAAAACTATGATTTTTAATTTTCTGGTCCATACATTTTAGTACGACATTCTACAGATTGTCATATTAGGAGATCATGTATGTCATACGATAGATGACAATTTGAAGTGTCTTGTAGGTTGTTTGGGTATTGTCATATGAGAGTTACTTTGTCATATGAGGACTAACCCATTATTGTATCATTTTTGAAAAGTCGTATGAGAAAGGGTAGAAACTCATATAAGTTTTGATGCCAATTTTGCATAGTCGTATCATATTTTTAAGTAGTTTTTTGAAATTTTGATTTTAGATTTCTACTGACAACTAATGTTAATGATTGATTGTTGTTGTTTCTAATCATTTTTGGCAGCCTAACGATATTTGTACAGGATGAAAGATGAAGATTGAGCGTAAAAACCCTATCTCTTGACCTTTCTTGTCTTGACTTCTAAGCCATCTTTTGCAGATAACCCTACTTTTAGAAAATTTGCTGGTCAAAGAAAGCTCATTCTACAAAATGTTATGATAAGTGGTTTTGCAGCATAACATTGGGTTGCAGTGCTTTGGATCTGAGGTATTTCTCTACATCTCTATAACATTTCAATTTTGGGAAATAAAATGAACCTCTCACGTGTTTGGCTTGAGTGTTTCTTGCTTTCATAGATCACACATTCATTTTTTCTCTAACGGAAACAAGGAATCTAGATTTAATTTCTTGCATATACATCTCACATAGTAATTAGGCCATATGAATACTATTTGTGGCGTTCTTGAGAGACTGGGCTTCATTCACTTGTTTTACATGTGAAGCTCTTCTCGAAGATAGATCCCCTTGTAGGTAGGGAAGGACTTGTTATCATCTCATGGTCTTACTTGGTTTAGTCTTCAATCTTTGATGGTACATTTTCTCTTGGTCCCACTTAGAGAGATTGGTAGTCATTATTGTTGACATATAAACCTTGGTGAGGTGGTTTCAATTTAGCGTGTCAATCAATCTTCTTTCTATGTTTGGATGAGGTGAAGAGGCTAGAGGATTATGCTATATTCCCTTTTTGGGCACATCAGAAACTCAAAACCCTTGAATACAAGCTAAGTCCCCATGTGGCCCATTTTGTGAGTCTTACTTGTTAGAGAGGGTTAATCATAGTGGACATTCCCTTTATTAGGTTAACCACATGGACGGAGCCTCAAGCGGTAATAGCCATTTATGTCATGGTAGCAACAATCACTATATAATTGTCCTTGTGGAAGAAATCTCCACAAGTGTAGTTTCTTGTTAGGCTATTAGATCTCCTCAGCATCTCTGATTGATTAAATTCTCAGAACGTGTCAAAATCCCAATGTGCCTGGATTGGAGTTTGCCCTTCGGAGATTGCAAAATTTGTAGAGTTAACCATTGCTATGAACCATAGTACAACCAACATTGTTTTGTTTTCTAGGACTATGTGCATGACTACAAAAAATTTTGAGAATATACACAAGTAGAATTCTTAGGGAGTAGAATACTATGTCACTATTCTTGTTCATGTGCAAGGTTGCTTTGTCCCTTGCTCATTGTTTGAAGACAAGTGTTTGCTTGAACTCCTTGATTATTGTCTTGTGTGCCTAATCCATGATAAAAATCTATTAATGCATCTAGTTGGTCATTTAAAATGAACAAACCCAAGACAAACCACTACACAGATCTTCAAAACTTGGGTTGAAAAACTTGTGAAACAATTGCTATCAAAATCAACCAACAATTTGAAAAACTTGCAAAATCTGAAGAAAAATCCTTTTCTGGTGTAAACTGTCATCCTAGAAATTCAAGATTCGTATGAGTTTTTGCAAATTGTCATATCAAAACCCCCAGAAAGTCATATAGGGAGTCCTATATTATCGTATGAGTGCTGTCAACAAATATTAAGCAAAATTGAATCTTGGAGTCATTTATCGTACGAGTTTTTCCAATTGTCGTATCAGACCCTATCCTGACTCGTACGAGCCTGGATAAAGTCATATGAGAGTTGTGTCAAAATTGTCAAAAAGCCTTCAAATTTGTCATAAATGCAATCATTGCATTCAACCACCAGATTCTGTCACAATATTCACTATATCAAGAACAGGATAGAAAAACCAAAAGAATCCAATTCATTTTCCTAAAGTGGTCTCTTGAGTTTGATCTAGCCTTCTGATCTATCGATTTGAATCACATTTCATCTTCTGTCAAAACCTTGTCAAAATTATCTTCAAATTCAATCCTCAAAATGGCCAAGCATTGTGAGCTCATGTCCATCATCTTTTGGGCATCTACCCATACATCTAGGGTATAGGATCCTATACTTATGTCCAATCAATCTTTTCATCAATCAACCAATCCAATCTTGACAATGTTGTGTCATTTGATTTTCTTGAATTAGGTCATTCATTAGTTGTCTTAATCTTTCTCTTTCGATTCACTCAATTTTAATGGTGGAAACTAGAGCATCTTCACACAAAAAACCTACAGAAGAACCAAAATTCTCACCTTTATCTTCTTACATTTTTCAGTCCATTAATCAACCTTATGATACAACTCATTATGAAGAAGACACTCTAGGTAATATACATCTGAAAGAAGGTTATTCTAATCCTCCTCAATCCACCCATGGAAGTAATCAATCCCTGAGAGCCCTCATAACACCACAATGTCTCAAGGAGGAGAAATCCAAGGCTCCCAAGGTGATCACTCTAATCATGGCGGAGATCCCGAACCAACGCTGTCTGACGTTGAATGATATAGAAATGATGATTTCTTTTAAAAAATGATGAAACACTTCTTACAAGAAGAGAAACAGGCCTATTTCTTACAACTAGCTCAACAAGGAGCCAAACTTCCTTGAGACTTTAATATTCATAATATCATCACACAAGAGGAAGAAACTCCCATCATAGTCATGATGAAATAGATGCATACCATGCAAGTTAAGCTCAACAAGCTATAAAAAGAGAAGGAACCTAAATAATTCTCTATGGAGGCTCAATGCCCCTTTCCATTTGATAAAAACTTGTACATGCCACCATTCCCAAAAAGAGTAGAGATACCAAAATATGACAAATATGATGGAAACTCTGACCCCCAAGATTATGTCAGAGAATTTTGTACTCAATCCATGGAGTTTATGCATGAACCAACCTACTTAATGTGTCTTTTCCCATGATCTCTGGGAGGAACATCCATTCATTGGTTCCCTAAAATGCCTCCAACAATCAAGAATTTTGAGGAGTTGATCAAACTATTTAACCAACAATACTCTTATAATATTCAACATCTGGTCACTATGATCGACATCTGCAATCTTAAACAAAAGTTGAGAGAACCCTTCCTGACCTTCCTCAAATGCTAGCGGAAAAAAATTTCACTCTATGCTAGACAAATCCCAGAAAATGAGAAATTATAAATATTTATCAATAACCTAATTCCAAAAATCAATTATCACCTACAAATACAGAATCATACTTCTTTTGAGAAAATGGTAGAAAATGCCATAAAGATTGAAAATGTGCTTGCTCATAAGGGAGATATATCACTTAACAAAGATAGCAAGTATGAATCAGGTTCTAGTTCCAACAACAAAGATAAAGTCAAATTCTAGAACAAGAACAAAAATGTTGTAACAGATGGTGTTGTCAATCACATCAGTGCTCCATCAAAGGAACCAACATTCAATCTCACCATTGGCATCCAAGCCATAAAATATTTTGAACTAAAGGCATCTGAATCTTCTAAAAAGTCTAATGACTATAAACCATGGGTTAAAAAACCAAAGAGCGAGTTCACTCCTTTGGGTGAGTCCTTAGAATCTTCCATGAAAACACTATTGGCAAACAAAATCATCACATTGCCTGAGATAAAACCATATGATCCTGAAGTTAAACCTAAATGGTGGAAAGAGATTGATTTCTTTGATTTCCATTGAAACAAAGGTCATAAAACCAATAACTGCATGCACTTAAAGCATCTCATACAAGACAAAATTCATGATGGAGAAATTGTAATTAACAACCATAAAACCAACAATGATCATACAACATTCACGGAACCATTTCTGGAACATAATCAAGGAGATTCATCTTCTAAACCTAACATGGGTGCTAAAGTCAATTACGCCTACTCTGGAAATAATGATGTCATAAACATGGTTGAACCATGCCTATCTTAACATTGCAATGTCATCACCATTGTAAGAATAGATAGAGAAAATCAATCAACAAATGCAATAACTCGATCAAAAGCTCAGGTACATCTACAAGGACAAAACTTTGGTTCACCAAACACCCCTAAGGTGCCTTTCAATCTTTCATCTACTTCTAAACAAAGGGATACCTCAAAATCATCAAACCCTAAAGAGACTAGGGCAACATCATACAGTATTATTCAACAACTCCAACATATCAATGCAAAAATATCCATGTTTGAGTTGCTTCAGATATCTCCTACTTATAGGGCTATTCTGGATAAAGCTCTTCTTGGTTCCAATGTTCCTGACAATCTTGATCTAGATAGATTTCAGACTATGGTTGGTCATCTGACATCACCCTAGTATATGTCCTTTTCAGAGGAAGATGACAATTCACCGAGTCATCCGCATAACCAGCCCTTACACATTGAAGTCTTGATCCAAAGCCATCATGTCAAATGTGTGTTGATAGATGGAGGTGCTAGTCTAAACATCTATTCCTAAAAATTGGTCACATAACTAGGATTATTAGAAGATTCTATTGATCCTAAAAATAAGATAACCATAAAAGCATATGATGAACAAGAAAGATCCTCCAAGGGAACAATTGTACTACCTATCAGAATAGGACCAGTTATCAAAGACATCACCTATCAAGTTCTAGATCTTCCATTGGCCTACAACATTCTTCTAGGGAGACCTTGGATACATGAAATCAAATCTATTCCATCAACATACCATCAATGTGTGAAATCTCATTATGATGGAGTAGAGGTAACAATTCTAGTTGACATATCTACATCTTGCAATGCCTTGAAAGAAAGTGTCGACAAACTTGTTCCACATAATAGAGAATCTTCCACTAAGAAAAAAGACACAACATCTACATCCAAGATGGAAGACATTTCCAAAGAGGTCAAAATTAAGGACACATGCATGGGAGAATATACTATGGAACCAGTCCTATCTCTAACATCTCTCCTGATCTCACCTAAATCTTATGGGTAGCCTTTAAAACAAACAAAAAAAGCACCTAAAGAACCTCAAGCTATCTATAATGGAATTTTTGTCACAAAGAAATTTTCCAAGCAAGAGTTTGAAGAGGAAGAAGTTGTGCTTTCATGGCTATACAAATATGACTCTCAATCAATTCAAAAATGCAACTACAAATCAAACAAGATTCCCTCAAAATCATATGGACCAAGTCACAAACTCATGTCTAAAATGGGATACACAGGAAAAGGACCTCTAGGAACAAGAGGCAAAGGAATCATACAACCTATTGAACATTGTGGGAGAACAAACAAGGAGACTATAGGAATTGGATATCACAAGAAGCCCTTCCACCTCATTGGTAAGTCAGCTCATGTCCTAGAACAAATAAGTCCAACAACATAAACTCAACTAAAGGAAGAAACACAAAAATCAGATAGTGATGATTTAAACACCACTAATCTTATTCCTTATCTACATTTACCTCAAAACATACTAGATCTTCTTAAGGATGAAGAGAAACCTAAGGAGAATATCAATGTGGTAGATACACAAGAACCTACTACTGCACAAGAAGAAGGTAAACCTCTCACAATAGCTGAACATTTGGGATATTCTAGTGGTTCTGAGACAGACTCCCATGAATATGAATTCCACTCAGAATATGAAGGTAATCTTGCTTGGGGGATTCATCCTGACTACACACATATTCTTCATTTTCGCAAAGATCTGAATGAAGAATCAAATGACTTTGAATAGGGAGTTATTCCAGAAGAAGATGAGCTTATCACTAAAAAACACATTGATGTCATTCACCAATATTCACTTAAATCCAATGTGATTCTAGAGAGAAATGATGAACTTCACAAGTCTAATCCATCTACTACTAAAGTGAAATCCAATAATGACATTGAAACAATTCGTGAACTAAACATTCTAAGTAGTAATATCACCTTTGAATTTGAGAGTTGGGTTAGAACCAATGATGACAATACCATATGCATGAACACCATTTCCCAATCCTCCCCTACTTTGACTATCCAACATCCAGAGCTTATTGACCAAACATCTACTGATCCAAACCAAGATATTCACACCTTTTGAACTGACTACAATCTTGCTTGCTACCTCAATGTAGTGGAACCAATGAAAATTTCTATTGGTGAACCTAGCATTATCATGATAGAGTCGGATATCAAATATCTCAGTTAGAGAAACAAAACCAAAAAGAAAAAAAGTTATGAGGGTGAAAACCACTATGTGGCACTCTCAAAACCTAAAATAGTAAAAATAAATGATGTATCTAAAGATCAAAACCTCCCTGGGGTGCCTGAGGATGAGATAGTTTATGTTCTTCCAAGTCATTTACATGATAGATCTCCAATACTAATAGAACCAACTCAATATATTAATTTGGGTATAGTAGAGGAACCACAACTTATTCATGTAGCTCAATCTCTGTCAGATGAAGAAAAGCAAGCATTTACCAAATTCTTAATATTCAACTTTGCATGGAAATATTCAGATATGCCAGGGTTAGATCCTAATCTCATCATGCATCATCTTTCTATACCTCTAGGAGTCAAACTTGTTAAATAGAAGTTATGGACGATGCATCCACATGTTGCACTCCTATTCAAAGCTGAGCTAGAAAAGTTACTAAAAGCTGGATTTATCCAAGTCATAGATTATACTAAATGGATCTCCAACATTGTTCCAGTATCAAAACCTAACAAATCTATAAGAGTATCCACAGACTTTAGATATGTAAACAAAGCATGCCCTAAGGATAACATTCCACTACCAAACATTGATATGATAGTGGACATAACTGCAGGCTTAGAAATGTACTCTTTAATGGATGGTTTCTCTAGATACAACCAAATCAAAATTGCTCAAGAAGATTAGGAGAAAATAGCTTTCACATGTGGATGGGGTACCTTCTATTGGAATGTCATGCCATTTGGTCTTAAGAATGTTGGAGCTACTTATCAACAAGCTATGACATGTATCTTCCATGATATGATGCATCAAACTATGGAGGACTATGTTGATGACACCTTAGCTAAATCAATGACACGATCTGAACATCTAGTAGACTTGAGTAAAATACTAGACATAATGGAAAAGTTTAGTCTCAAAATGAACCCTAAAAAGTATTCTTTTGGTGTCACTTCTAGAAAGCTCCTCAGCTATATTGTTTCAAAGCAGGGCATTGAAGTAGATCTTGCTAAAGTCAAGAGTATCATGGAGATGCAACTCCCTAAAAAAATTAGTCAAATGAGAACCTTACAAGGAAGGGTGCAATCAATCAGACATTGCATATCTCAGCGAGCAAATATATCACAAACTTTCACAAAGACATTACATAAAGGTGTGACTTTTTCATGGAACGAGGAGTGTGAGAATAATTTCAACCACATCAAGCAATATCTATCAAATCCTCCTATTTTTATGCCTCCTATTCAAGGGAAGCCATTGATTCTGTATGTCTCCATAGATACATCACTGGGGGCATTACTAGCACAACATGATGAAAACAAGGAGAGAGCTATCTATTACATTAGCAGAACACTAGTAGCATATGAGAAGAACTATTCAATGATTGAGAAATCTTGTCTAGCTATGATCTTTGCATCATGAAACTAAGACATTATATGTTGGCTCATACAACACAATTGATAGCTAAGATAGATCCATTAAAATACTTATTGATAAAATCTGCCCTCATAGCTAGACTAGCTAAATGGGTGATGTTATTGAGCGAATTTGACATAGAATATGTTGAAAGGAAAGCTATCAAGGACCAAGTCATTGTAGATTAGTTGGTTGAAGCACCAATGTTTGATGATACACCATTACAGATGGAATTTCCTAATTCATCCATCATGCACATATCTTCTAGGACCTGGCATCTTTTCTTTGATGGATGTTACACACAGAATGGATATGGAGCAAGCATATTATTCATAACACCACAAGGTTACTCAATACCTAAAGCATTCAGAATAAAATTTCCTTGCAAAAAAAATATTGCTGAATATGAACCTCTACTTAATGGCATGAAGATAGCAATTGAGTGGCAAGTGACAGAGTTGCACATTCATGGAGACTCATAGCTAGTCATACACCAAGCCAATGATGTATACCAGACAAAAGATGAGAAACTAGTTCCATACAAATGCATGGTTGATGACCTTAAGAAGTATTTCATCTCAGTCACTTTTGAGCAGATTCCTAGAACAGAGAACAAGGTTGTTGATGCTATGGCAATGCTATCATCTCTACTATAGCAGCCCGAACATGAGCTACATTATGAGTTCTTGGTGGAAGCACTGTCATTTCTTGCATATGATTCCCCCAAAACCTACATGATTTGCACTATTTTTAGTCATGATTCTTCTAGATACAAACACCTTTTCTCCTACCTTCAAGACCAAATCATCCCTAATACCTTCAACCACCATGAGAAATGATATCTTATCCAAAATGACCTATACAAACAGAGTCTAGATTGTATAATCCTTCAATGTTTAGAATGTGAGGAGTCTTAATGAGCTTTAGATGAAGTCCACAAAGGTATATTTGGATCACATTCCAATGGTTTAACACTATCTCAAAAACTTATTAGGGCTGGGTACTATTGGCTTGAAATGGAAAAAAAGGCTATCAAATATGCTAAGAACTATCAAAAGTGCCAAGTACATGGTAACTTAATTCATGCACCAGGGAGAGATCTTATTCCCTTTACTATATAATGG